>JARYGA010037467.1:0-32571 GCA_030545235.1 Helianthus tuberosus | reverse complement strand
GCACTACTTCAGACTTATCCGCACGACTTAGATAGTCTATCCGAAATTGGTTACTTACTGGTTTGAGTATCACAAACTCACTTAGAGATCATGAATCAAGGTGAACTACTTCCCTTTCGTACACGACCTGCTCAAAACATCATGTCGGACATTTCGGAGAACCTTAAACCCTCAAACCCGTACGACGACCTTCCTTCTCTTGTTAGTTCTTGTTATGCCAACTATATCAACGTAATACTTCTTATCGGCAAACGGCGTTCTTTATTTTAACCTCATACAACTTGCGTACGACTAGCTATATCCTCGGCATCAGGTAAACCCTTACTACCGATCCTTAAACGTTTACGCATCGATTGTGACTACCGTTTTTGCATGTTTTCACATATGTTCATGATATACTTCTCGAATGCTATGATTCTTATCCCAACGACATTCTGCGTGAACCCTCGTTTGGACGAGTTACTCTCTACGAACGTTACTCGAGGCGTAGCGAGCTATAGATACCACATATATGAAGATATCACAAGCAGTGTCATTAGAACTCGATATGACCAATACAAGTTCCCAGTCATGACATTCGAATTTACCCTGCCTTGATAGATTTGTCACTAGTTTTCTTCGACGACATCCGAATCTACTCCAAGAACCAGTAGGAATCCGAACGACACCTACGCCTTACTCTGGAACTTCTACAACACAAACAACTTTAAGTTAAGTTTTCAACGTACGACTTTTAACGTCACAAAGCCCACTTTTCTCGATCGCATACACAATCCCTCACAACTCTAACTCGAAAGATGCTCAGGAATTCGCAAGTCCAGCAATTAAAAGATAAGCTATGAGGTGCTTCTATCCTATCCTGTCAAGGGCATGGATAAATTTATTGCTCACAATGGTACACCCATTCAAGTGCTCTATCGCAAGATGAAGCAACACGAGAATAATCATTGCATACGTAACTCGACAACTCAAGGTTTGCAAGAAAAAAAAAACTACACTACCCACGATCTGGAACTGGGAGCTGTAGTTCTTGCACTCAAGATATGGAGACACTACTTGTACGGTACCAAGTGCACAATTCACACCGATCCAAGAGTCTCCAGCACATACTTGATCAGAAGGAGTTAAACATGCGACAGCGCTGGTGGGTCAGACTCCTAAACGATTACGAGTGCGCGATCAATATCATCCGGGCAAGGAAAATGTTGTAGCTTATGCCCTCAGCCGAAAGGAAACTAAACCTAAGCGTGTACGTGCGTTACAGCTTACTATACATTCCAATCTTTCGACCCAAATTCGAAATGCTCAGGTTGAGGCATTGAAGGAAGAAAACCTTCTAGCTGAGTCCATGCGAGGCATGGAAAAGCAATTCGAACTCAAGGAAGACGACACTTACTACTTCATGGAACGTATATGGGTTCCATTCTATGGAAACCTACGAGATCTTGTGATGAATGAGGCGCACAAGTCTTGCTACTCGGTACATCCTGGTTCTGAGGAGATGTATCATGATCAGAAAGCCTTTTACTGGTGGCCTAACATGAAAGCTATCATTTCAACATATGTTAGCAAATGCTTGACCTGCGCTAAGGTCAAGATGGAATACCAAAATCCATCAGGACTGATGCAGCAACCGGAGATACCAACGTGGAAATAGGAGCAAATTTCCATGGACTTCGTCACCGGTTTACCCAAATCACAACGAGGGAATGACACTATCTGGGTGATCGTAGATCGACTGACTAAATCTGCACACTTCCTAGGCTAGCGGTCAAGGAAACCTACAAGTTTTCGACACTTGCAAGCATCTATTTGAAGGAAGTAGTTGCTAGGCACGAAGTGCCAACCTCCATCATCTCTGATTGTGACCCGTGTTTTAAATCTGATTTGTGGCAAGCGATGCACAAATCCTTCGGCTCGCGTCTAGACATGAGCACTACTTATCACCCGCAAACAGATGGTCAAACTAAGCGTGCCATCCAAACCCTTGAACACATGCTGTAAGCATGTGTTATTGATTTTGGTAACAGCTGGGAGAGGCACCTACCTTTGGTTGAATTCTCATACAACAATAGATACCATACCAGTATTAATGCTACTCCGTTCGAGGCTTTGTACGGACGAAAATGCCGATCACCTTTATGTTGGGCTGAAGTTGGCGAGAGCCAAATCATTGGCTCAAAACTCGTACTCGACACAACGGAGAAAATTGCCCAAATCAGACAACGAATGGCGGCAGCTCGTGACCGTCAGAAGAGCTACGCTAATAAGCGTAGGAAACCTCTAGAATTCCATGTCAGGGACCGGGTTTTACTAAAAGTCTCACCTTGAAAAGGTGTGGTTCGTTTTGGCAAACGGGGGCAATCTTAATCTGCGTTACGTCGGACCATTTGAAATCACTGAGAAAGTCAACACAGTGGCGTATAGACTGAACTTGCCGGAAGAGCTCAGCAGTGTACACAACGTTTTCCACATGTTAAATCTAAAGAAGTGTCTGTCAGACGAGACTCTCATTGTTCCTTTCAAGGAACTCACGATCGATGACCAGCTACGTTTTGTCGAAGAACTGGTGGAGATCATGGACCAGGAAGTCAAAACTCTTAAATGTAGCAAGATACCTATAGTTCGAGTTTGTTGGAACCCCCTTCCTGGCCCAGAGTTTACCCGCGAATTAGAAGATCAAATGATGCGCAAGTATCCTTAGTTGTTTAAGAAAGATGCGTCTAGCGCTGAAGCTACCACTGAATTTCAGGACGAAATTCCAACCCAACATGGGGATGATGTGACACCCCGGAGAAAACGCTCAACAAAACTAGCTTCTTCGGTGAGTGCTCGCTAAATTTCATGACGAAATTTCTTTCAACTTGGGGATGTTGTGACAACTCGTAATTTCAAGATTAGAACCGTTTAACGTTCTCGTCTATTGTATTTATGTTTATTATGCCGCGAGTAATTTAAATGCTAATTATGTGTATATATTTAACAATGATCCGAATAACGTAAGGTAATTATATATGTCGACATATATATTCCGTAATGTGTTAGCGTAACCTAACATCCTTGGCTCAACCCACACCTTCCTCGGTTGCGGCCCAACTCCAAACTTAAAACCCTCATGTGTTACAGTCCAAATCAAAACCCACCTTGTGGCCCACTCCTGAAAGCCGCCCCCTGTTGTTCTCGGCCCACTCCCAAACAAAAGCCCAAGTCCCTTGCGTGTTTTATTATGTGCATGTGTGTGTGTATGTTAGTTTTGAAAGAAAAAAACACTACTCCTCCTACTTCTTCTTGGTGTGCGACGGCAGTAGGTACACCCCCTTCCTCAGTTCGCGAATTACCTCCCTCGTTGCTCTCCCTCTCGCTCTCTCTTCCTCTCGATGTCGGTTAGTAACGCATCTTTCTCTCCCTCGTTTTTTCGTACATGCTAAGGTGCGATTATGTTATTGATGATGAGGATTTTGTGTGATTGTTAGTATTGGTTATATCATTAAGTTTATTATGATACATGTGCTATATGTTGATAGGGAATCATAGATTCAAGGCGATTAAATCGCTTACGTGTTCGATTATGTAATTAGGGTTTTCTTTATGGGTTGAACCTTGTGAGATTCTTGATGTATAAGTGATAAATAAGCTGAGTTAGAATGATAACATGTTGTAAGGGATGTTTAAATATCGTTGTTGTTCGCTGAGTTGGTGTTTAAGCCGATAGAAACTCGTTTTGTGTCGTTAAAAACTGAAAACAGAATCTGTCTAATGGTTTCAGCCAACTTCAGTTGGCTGTAACGGGGTCATAATATAATGAAATCTAGATTTTCTTGAGTCTATTACATGCTATTTCGAAATATGCTTCTAATGGCACTGGAATCATGATTTTTGGACATCGTTTACTATTTTAAATAAATTATTTCGTTTCAGAAAGTGAAGCTGCGTTTTTCTGCAGAATTTACATGTTATGTTTTAAGTCATAACCTGATGAATACTTCGAGTTATACCATGAAATTTATATAGTAGATGGTCTTAAGTGTCCTGCAAAACTCCAACTGGAATTTCTTCTATCCGATAAACAAGGATTTTTAAATGAATTTTTTCCATGCGCTGCAGTCAGAAAGTGACGAATCTAATTGCAGCTTAGTAAATGAATTTTTCTAAATTTTTCGTAAAGAGTTAAACTCTAAAAACTGAACACAAGACCAACCCCTTCGGGGGTACATGTGACATAAAAAGATCGTAATTTTTGGAGTCTCGTAAGTACGGTAAACAGACACCTCAAAACAGCTCATTTTCAATAAATTGAGTTATGCATGTTTGTAACTTTATAAAATGTCGAGTCTGCTATATTAGTTACTTATACATGCTTGATGATTGTATAAATGATGTATCGCGTGTTGTAGTGTATATTACGAACATGTGCGTAAAACTACTCGGTAACGTAGTTGTGACAACTTGTATGCATGTTAATTGTTAGATGTGTGTAATCTTTGCGTGAATTACGTAAACGACACCTAATGTTCTTGGTAACCATAATTGGACGTGGTTGACCATACTAGCTATATAACTTAATTTACCGAGCTAATCTAAGGTGAGTTCACACATTTTACTAAAAACATCTATTCCCGGTGGTTGGGAACGGAACAAACAATACTTTCCCTAGTTTGGGGTTGCCTAGTATTCCTGGGATGAAATACAGTTAAATTACTATTATACTGCATGTCTTAAGCGGACTAGACAGAACTCTATCTAAAAGTCTCTACACATTTTATACAGAATAATCGCTGAGGCCAAGGGCGAACGGGATATTAGTTAGTAGCGCTATTAGTTCTAACAAACCTCACACCGTGCCGCAGAGGACGGGAGTGAACTATTATGCCTGGGCACTAGTCAATGATGATAGACATTGACATCGGGCACAAAACATGACTACAGTTAGTTTCGGTATGGCACGAGTTTAGTAACTTAAAACAATGGGATAGCTCCCCTTGACATGTTTTATAAAACAGAGTAACTTAACAACTTACGTTTTTGAAACAACACTGATAAACTGTGAACTCGCCAACTTTATGTTGACATGCTAGTGCATGCTTGCAGATCTACAGTTACAGCTGCGGACGGGCGTTGCAAACGGGTGGAGTGTGTGTGGTTTGGAAAGTGGTACGTTTTGTACATTTGTTTAAATTTTGGTTTCTAACTGTGATAAGTTTATTTTACAATTCCGCTGCAAACATAACGTGCATTTTTAAAACTTTTAAACTAAATCACCAATTGTATCATTTGGAATAGTTTCACACATTTTGTAAGCAATTCAAAAGAAGTAGTGGCTGGATCCTGGGCAGTCGCACGACTCGCGATAATACTCCGCATGTGGAAATTTTGAGGGTGTGACAACAACGATTAGGCAATAACTACCATAACCACCCTAACTTATACTAAGATAATAATACAAATAACGATTAACTAAACTTAGGATGAAATAAGTAATTATTTCTAACATTCTCCCCCTTATTCTCCCCCTTAATTTTGATTTTTCCTTTCATGTTTGATAGTAGGATTGGATCTTCTTCTTAAATCAGAAGGGATGCTTATTCGTTCTTTTCTTTCTTCTTGTCTTTCCATTTGGTACATTCGTTTACAAAATGTCCAAGTTTTCAACATCCATAACACTTGAACTTGCTCTTGTTCTTGTCTTTGCTTTCTTGACTCGTACTTCTTTTGCGTACTCTTCCTCTTTTGTCAAAGCTTCTTGCTTGACCTCTTCCTTGGTTTCAATTACCACTCTTTCTTGGTTTCGATTACCACGTCCTTCATCAGGATGCCAACTTTCAAAATGGTTTGTTGAGTTTCCATTAAGAGTTTGTTTTTATGATTTTCCTCTAGTTCATCTTGATTTTTGACGCGTTCTTCAAATTATTTTATTCTTCCCACTACTTCTTCAAATGACATTTTGTCTATTTCCAAATAATACTAATAATTGCTACGGTAGGTAGAAACTTCTTTGGAAGTGAGTTGAATAACTATTTCAATATTGCTTTATCCTTAATAATTGTATATAGGCTTTTAGTTTGGTTCTTATGTCAGTTAACATGCTTACAAAGTCACTTACGTTTGGTCTAATTTTAAGAGTCCAACTCGCTTCTTAAGGTTTGTAGACGTGTTATTTGAACCCTTTCTGCTCCAAGGTATCGAACTTCGATTGATTCAAAACTTCTTTTTATGTTTTGACATTGTACAACTTGCATTAATATATCTTCTGGTACGGTTTGGAATATCATTGCTTTTGTCGTATTTACTTTCTTCTTTGCTTCTGCTTTTTCTTTCACATCAGTCGTTTCCCAAACACCATAACTTTTAATCTGCTATGTTCTTGCCTTTACATGCTATTGCTAACTGTTAATTGATTCAAGGATGAATCGTCTTACATTATTGATACTTGCTATGACTTACGTGTAGATAACTTGCTAACCAGATTTTTGTTGCTCCCAACCAATTTGCTAATCATGGCTTTGTGTTCCTGACCAACTTTCTAATCAAGTATTATGTGCTCCTAGGTATTATGTGCTCCTGGTCCACCTGCTAATCTGGTTTCTATGCACTAATTGGCTAAACTTGCTATACTCAAAGAACCAAAGTTCAGAGTTTTCTTGCTATACTCGATGAACCACAAATAGTTGGAGTTATTTGCTATTCTCAACGAGTCATAAAGTCTCAGAGTTATTTGCTACTTGTTGTTCTTAATGAACCAAAAGGTTCAAAGTATCTTGCTACTTGTTTTTTGAATCGTTGTGATTCAATTTAACTTGCTATGTGAGACTTTCAATAATTTTGACATTTCCTTTAGAAATCAAAACCTTATTTTGATTTTATTTTCAAACACAACATAATATTTCTATGTTTTACTTAAAAAATATTACTGTAATATTTAGTTCTTTTAAATGATAAAAAAAATGGTTCCATAAAATACTAAATTATTTCCATTAATTAAAGTCAAAATTCTCAAACTAATTTTTACTTTCTCTTTTATTGAAAGTGTTATGATTGACCTTTTCTTTTAAACTTTCAGTTTGACTTTCAAAAGTAAATCTTTCGCAAATCAATTCTACCCTAACCATGTGTTATCGAGTTTAAAGGGGAAAAAAAGAAAAAATGAATTGAGGAGAGAAAAAAAAAGAGGTATAGAAAGAAAAAAATTAATTAACTACCGTGTTCTTGAGCTCAAAGAAATGAAAAGAAAAGAAAAGTAAAGAATTTGTGTGTATCTTTTACTTCAAATCTCTCCAAATTGAAAGAATTTTAAATGAAGAAAATAAAAATAAGTTTTTCTTGCATTTCTCTCCCTTTATCTCCATTTCCTACACAACATTTTTTGAGACCCTTCAAATTCTCTCTTTTACTTCGTTAAATGAAACTCGAGAACACATCACATTCTTAAATAAAAGGGTTTCCTTCAAATGAATAAAAAGTCAAAGCTGACTTTTGACCTCTTCTTTTCTTTAATCCCGAACTTTTGACTTAGGCCATCCGTAGTCATAACGCCCCTTTGTGGGCGTTATGCGACACGTGGCGCGCCACGTCAGCGTGTGGGCGTTATGGGGCCTTATGCATTTAAGCCCGTAGTCATAACGCCCCTACCTCATCATTACCCAATTAATTAATAAACCCTTAAATTATAGATATATATGTATGTATATATCTCTGTGAGAGTGGAGGGAACACAAACCAAATGCATGGCGCCGCGAAAATTATCGCGCTTTCAAAAATTTTTTGGGCATAGCGCCCTTTGTTTTGGTGTGCATGGCGCCATCTCGGCGCTATGGGTGGTGGTCGCGCCCCACTACGTATGCTCTTATATGTATTTGTTTTCTTTGATCAAATACTTTGATTTTAAAATTTCTAATCGGGGTTGAAGTGTGTTCAAAATAACTCAAAAGGGTTGACGATAACGTTTGGTTTATTTGATATTCTTTAATTTAATTATTCAGTTTAGATAATTCGTATTTGATTTAATTGAATATATATAAATATATATATATATATATATATATATATATATATATATATATATATATATATATATGGGGAATGTTTAAATGAAAACCAATAGTTATTGTAAAAACTCGAAAACTAATTAAAAAAGTCAAAAAAACATAGCAAATTTTTATTTTTTTGCACACCATTTTTCGCCACTTTTAATATATAAAAAAAAATTTCAAAAAAACAAAAAATTGTAGTACACATGTGTATGTGTACTACGCATATGTAATACAAAAAAAATGTTTTTTTTTTTTTTGAAAAAAAAATTATATAAAAAAAACCTGCGATTTTTATAAAAAAAAATTGGGAAAAAACTTTTTCTTGTGTGTTTTTTAGGCTTTTTTTAGTTAGATTTCGAGTTTTCACAATAAAAGTGATTTTCATATTAAACTTCCCCTATATATATATATATATAGGATAAGGATCATGTGAGAAGTAGTAGGCTAAATGAGAAACTTGAAAAGCATTCTGGACCACACATTTTCCCTAAGCAAAAAAAAATGCAAAAAAAAAAGGTGAAAAAATACAAAAAAATTTTCTTTATTTATTTTTTTTTTTTTGGAAAAATCGCAGCTTTTTCTTTAAGAATTAATTTTTTTTTTTAAATTTTTTTTGGATTTATACACATGTGTATATTGTTAATCTTTTAACTATACATATATGTATATTGTCAATTATACATATATGTATATACATGTTTAAAATTGAAAAATAAGTGTTATTTAGGGTTTAGCATTAGTATTTAGGGTTTAGCATTAGGGTTTAGGGTTTAGCTTTATGGTTTAGGGTTTAGCTTTAGGGTTTAACATTAGGGTTTAGTATTAGGGTTTAGCAATAGTATTTAGGGTTTAGCATTAGGGTTTAGCTTTTGGGTTTAACATTAGGGTTTAGCTTTTGGGTTTAGCTTTAACTTTTGGGTTTAGTTTTATCTTTAGGGTTTGTATTAGGGTTTAGCATTAAGGGTTTAGCTTTAGTGTTTAGTTTTAGCTTTTGGGTTTAGCATTAGGGTTTAGCTTTAGGGTTTAGAATTAGGGTTTAGCTTTAGGGTTTAGCATTAGGGTTTAGCTTTAGAGTTTAGAGTTTAGGGTTTAGCTTTAGGGTTTAGCTTTAGTGTTTATGGTTTAAGATTAACAATATACACATTTTTTCAATTTTAAACATGTATATACATATATGTATAATTGACAATATACATATATGTATAGTTAAAAGATTAACAATATACACATGTGTATAAATCAAAAAAAAAATTTTAAAAAAAAAATTAATTATTAAAGAAAAAGCAGCGATTTTTCAAAAAAAAAAAAAAAAAGTTTTTGCATTTTTTTTACCTTTTTTTTTTTGCATTTTTTGCTTAGGGAAAATGTGTGGTCCAGATTGCTTCTCAAGTTTCTCAAATAGGGTGGACTTCTCTTAGGATCCTTCACCTATATATATATATATATATATATATATATATATATATATAGGTGAAGGATCCTAAGAGAAGTCCACCCTATTTGAGAAACTTGAGAAGCAATCTGGACCACACATTTTCTCTAAGCAAAAAATGCAACAACAGAAAAGGTTAAAAACTGTAAAAAAAATTTTGAAAAAATCAGAGCTTTTTCTTTAAGTTTTTTTTTATTTTTTAGGGATTTATACACATGTGTATATTGTTAATCTTTTAACTATACATATGTGTATATTGTCAATTATACATATATGTGTATACATGTTTAAAATTGAAAAATAAGTGTTATAAACCCTAAACCTAAACCCTAAAGCTAAACCCTAATGCTAAACCCTAATGCTAAACCCTAATGCTAAAGCTAAAGCTAAAGCCTAAAGCTAAACCCTAATGCAAACCCTAAAGCTAAAGCTAAACCCTGATGCTAAACCCAAAAGCTAAACCATATTGCTAAACTCTAAATACTAATGCTAAACCTTAAAGCTAAACCATAAATACTAATGCTAAACCCTAGACCCTAATGTTAAACCATAAATACTAATGCTAAACCCTAAATAACACTTATTTTTCAATTTTAAACATGTATATACATATATGTATAATTGACAATATACACATATGTATAGTTAAAAGATTAACAATATACACCTGTGTATAAATCCCTAAAAAAATAAAAAAAAACCTTAAAGAAAAAGCTCTGATTTTTCAAAAAAAAAATGCATTTTTTTGCATTTTTTTTGCTTAGGAAAAATGTGTGGTTCAGAATGCTTTTCAATTTTCTCAATTAGCCTACTACTTCTCACATGATCCTTATCATATATATATATATATATATATATATATGGGAGGGTTATCTTGAGAACGCTAAATATTGCGAGAACCGTGAAACGAATGAAAAAACCAATCAAAACCAATTTTTTTAATACAAACCTCATTCTAACTAAGATACAACATCAAAAAAAGAATTTACAACATCAAATAATTCATTTCTCCTTTCAAAATCACTCTTTTTAGATTTTTTATTGTAAGGCCTCCTAATCCAAGATCTCACTCAGCTAAAGCCACCAACAGGTGTGCGGAATCCACCAACAGGTGTGCGGAATCCACCTGATGATCAACCACTGTAGATGAAACATTAGTATGCAAAGATTTGTGAGAGAAATCAAGAATACACTGAGTATTCTTGATGAGGAAGATGAATGACGTCACACACACAGTAGCCGCCAGACAAAACACACACAATGATTAGGGTTAGGTGCACAGAATTTCACACAGAATCGCCACATTGTCTATTCCACATAAAGGTATATATACAAGGCAAAACCCAGACTTTCTAGACAAACTAGAAAGCCCGGACAACAAACTACACAAAGCAAAACTCTGACTTTTGTCCCTAACATAAACCCCTGACCTTTTTCCTAGACATAAAACTTGGACAAAATGTCCCAAGGATAAAGTTGGGACTATCTTTCAACAATGTACAATAAAGACCCTAATAAATGGGAGACATGCACTTATCACCTAAAGTGCATTAACATTTACACATGTGTAAATTTTCTTTATTTAAGAATTCACGTAAATTTAAACGTGTAAATTAAATTTCTAACATTGTATTCGAATAATAATGATAATTGTAGAAAAAATTTTTGAATTTGAATTGTTTTTGACAAAGTTCTCACGGTTTTTTCATTTGTTCTCACGGTTATCACAATATCTAGCGTTCTCATTTAAACCTTCCCCTATATATATATATATATATATATGATAAGGATCATGTCAGAAGTAGTAGGCTATTTGAAAAACTTGAGAAGCATTCTGACCACACATTTTCCCTAAGCAAAAAAATGAAAAAAAAAATGTAAAAAAAAAAATGCAAAAACTTTTTTTTTTTTTTGGAAAAATCGCAGCTTTTTCTTTAAGGATTTAATTTTTTATTTTTAAATTTTTTTTTTTTTGGGATTTATACATATGTGTATATTGTTAAACTTCTAACTATACATATATGTATATCGTCAATTATACATATATGTATATACATGTTTAAAGTTGAAAAATAAGTGTTATTTAGGGTTTAGCATTATTATTTAGGGTTTAGCATTAGGGTTTAAGGTTTAGCTTTATGGTTTAGGGTTTAGCTTTAGGGTTTAGCTTTAGGGTTTAGCATTAGGGTTTAGCATTAGCGTTTAGTAATAGTATTTAGGGTTTAGCATTAGGGTTTAGCTTTTGGGTTTAACATTAGGGTTTAGCTTTAACTTTTGGGTTTAGCTTTATCTTTAGGGTTTGCATTAGGGTTTAGCATTAAGGGTTTAGTTTTAGGGTTTAGTTTTAGCTTTAGGGTTTAGCATTAGGGTTTAGCTTTAGGGTTTAGAATTAGGGTTAAGTTTTAGGGTTTAGCATTAGGGTTTAGAATTAGTGTTTAGCTTTAGGGTTTAGGGTTTAGCATTAAGGTTTAGCTTTAGTGTTTATGGCATAAGGTTTAGGATTTATAACGCATATTTTTTCAATTTTAAACATGTATATACATATATGTATAATTGACAATATACATATATGTATAGTTAAAAGATTAACAATATACACATGTGTATAAATCCCAAAATTTTTTATTTTTTTTTAAATAAAAATAAAAAAATTTAATCCTTAAAGAAAAAGCTGCGATTTTTCCAAAAAAAAAAAAAAAAAATTTGCATTTTTTTTTCACTTTTTTTTTTGCATTTTTTGCTTAGAGAAAATGTGTGGTTCAAATTGCTTCTCAAGTTTCTCAAATAGGGTGGACTTCTCTTAGGATCCCTACCCTATATATATATATATATATATATATATCGGGAGAAGATCATGCGAAAACCACCTCTTATTGCGAGAACCGCGAGAACCAATGTGAACACAACCTAAAATGCCTAAAAATAGCTAAAAATCACACAATTTTTTTTTTTATTTTTTATAAAAAAATCGCGACTTATCGAAGCAAAAAAAAAAATTAAAAAAATTTTTTTTTTGCTTCTAAAAGTAGCGATTTTAACATAAAAAATATTAAAAAAAATATTTTTATATATTTTTTTAAAGTTTTTAGATTTTTTTAAGGTTTTTTGGGGGTTTAGTTTTTAGCATTTTAGCTTAGGGGGGGGGTTGGGGGGGGGGGGGGGGGGGGGGGTTTAGGTTTTGGGGGGGGTGGGGGAGGGGGGTTTAGGTTTTTGTTTTTTTTTTTTTGGGGGGGGGGGGGGGGGGTAGGTTTTTTTTTTACGTTTTTTTGGGGTTTTAGTTTTTAGCATTTAGCTTGTGGGGGGGGGGGGGGGGGGTTAGGTTTTTTTTAGCTTTTTTAGGTTGTGTTCACATTGGTTCTCGCGGTTCTCACAATAAGGGTGGTTCTCGCATGAGCTCCTCCCTATATATATATAGGGTAAGGTTCATGTGATAACCACGAGAACCAATGTAAACACAACCAAAAATAGCTAAAAAAAACCTGAAAAGAAAACCTAACCCCCACCCCCCCCCCCCCCTCCAAAAAAAAAAAAAAAAACCTAACCCCCCTCCCCCATCCCCCAAGCTAAATGCTAAAAAACTAAACACCCCCCCCCCCCCCCCCCCAAAAAAAAAAAAAAAAAAAACCTAACCCCCCCCTCCCCCAGCTAAAATGCTAAAAACTAAACTCTCAAAAAACCTAAAAAAACAAAAAAACACACAAAATGTGTTTTTTAATATTTTTTACATTAAAATCTCTGCTTTTAGTAGGCAAAAAAAAATTTTAAAAAACAATTTTTTTGCTACTAAAAGTAACGATTTTTTTATAAAAAATATTAAAAAAATTGTGTGTTTTTAGCTATTTTTATGTATTTTTGCTTGTGTTCACATTGGTTCTCGCGGTTCTCGCAATAAAGGGTGGTTCTAACGGATCTTTCTCCTGTATATTTATATCAAGTTTGGATTTAATAATATTTCATTCATGTTTGAGTGTAGTAGGTTTGGGTTTAGTTTTGTATATAAACTAGATGTTTACCCCCGCGCTTCGCGGCGGGAGTGTGTGATCGTTTTTCCACGCAAGTGTGTGGAGTTTGGTCATTATCGGTTTGCTTTGTCGAAAAACGTAAAGGCGAACACCGATATCGTTTTCATTATGGCAAAATACCGGCAAGGATGTTTACTCGTAAGCGGTTGTGTGTCGTCACGCTAACATTGCCGTTATAGCCTTCGATGCAAAAAAAAAGTACTTGATTTTGAATACAACTATGTTTTTAAACAAATCTGCGGTATACGTTAACACACAAAAAAAATCCAGAAACAACCATACACCTAAAAAAAAGTTTTTTTTTATTTTAGACTTAATTGGTTAAAATCACTAAAATATAGAGATTGAAATTAATTGGTTAAAATCACTAAAATATAGAGATTGAAAAAGTAATTTACTCTTAATTAGTTTGTTATGATAATTGCAAAATTTAAGCCTACACTCTCTCATACCAGCAATGTAGACACATCACACACGACACATTGTGTTTTGCTTTATATAGTGAACTCTGTAATAGAGATGAGCAAATGATATCCAGTACCAGTATCGGTACCGAATTTACCGAACCGGGTATATTTTCGGTACCAATTCGGTACCGACTTTTGACATTTTCGGTAACGGTCTGGCACGGTAACGGTACCGAACCTTGCCGTACCCGGTATATTCGGTACCAGTACCTACTTTTAGGGATTTTCGGTACCGGTAATTTCGGTTCCGGTACCTCCGATACCTGTTGGTACCGAGCTCATCCCTACTCTCTAACACTAAAAGATTATACATGTTTCTTACATTATTTAAAAATGCTACAATCATATTTACAAGGTTACCTGGATTTTATATTTAATAGTGTTGGTTTAAAACGAAATAGTTCACAAGTGAATGTCATCCATGTATTTTCGACCAACTTGGAGTAAGTCTAGGTCAGACTCCTCTCACGTTATCTTTTATTGATAAATTTTTAAATAGGTAAATTTAAATTATTATGATAGTGAACATATAGAAAACCATGGGTACAGAGTATCTCTCTAAAACTCTTTCTCACTCTCTGTGTGCCATCTCTTTCTCATAACGACTACAATACCACCACCAGTCCACCACCACAGCGGCGACTTCTCAAGGTGTTTCCGGCCATCAGGGTACGTTTTGTCAACGGTTTTCCGACAGTGGGCGGCGGCCATTGTCTCCATTCTCTCTCTCTCTCTCTCTCTCTCTCTCTACCCGTCTTCAACACCACCACAGATCCGTTCTGACACACATATGCAACCAAGTGATCAGAATTCCTGGATCATCGCAAGATGCCACCGGCGTTAAACGGAACCTTATGCTATCCTCAACCCACCATTGCCACCGTCATCTGATGTTAGAATCGTGCTTCATCGCTTATTTTCCGGTGACATTAAACAAAAATTGTGCATCATCGTCAGTATGTTGTGCTTCATTACTTACACCAACCACACGATGGAAACATCATCAAACCACCTTCTCTCTCTTTGAAACTTCATGAAACAATCCTAGGTAAGCTAGTTGTCCGACAATCTAGTCAAAGAAAGACCGTTACCGGTAACGGCGAAGCTAGAGACATGATTAGAACTTTGATCGGCGATCGGAAAAACAAAAACCCATATTTTGGCAAAGAACTTTGGTTGGCGGTGGTGGTGGTTTTTCTGCAAAGAATCTCGGTTGTGGTGCGGTAATCGATGTGGTGTTGGGCTGTTTGCAGAGTAAAAGAGTAAAAAAGATACAGCTGTCTACATATCGAATTACTAACTTGCCCTCTTGGCACCGTAGATAAGCCTCTACGTCAATTGTTAATGAACAAACTTCAGTGGCAAAAAGCAAAAGTCAAAAAAGACACTGGCGCAAATGGACGATGTGAATTGATATATATAATAATGTTATTACGATTAGGGAAACAAACAAAAAACAAAAACATTTGATTGGTTGATTTGGGTATGGGCACCACCTTCTCCTTCTCTCTCCCGCAACGGCATATACTCACCGAATTCTTCCCCTCTCTCTTTATGCGGATCACCTATACTCACTTGGCAATGGACTACAGACTACGGAATCGGCAAACTGTTTGCCGACCACCCATGCCGCATGAACCCCCTTGCCCCTTAGAGGTTTAAGAGTCGCTTTCCAAGAAGGGAGAGCCGCTTTTCACAGGGCTGCAATGGTGGTGGCCAATGGTTAAAGTCGGCATCTTGAGAGTCCGCAAATTTTTGGTGGATGCAAAATAAGTTGGTCAATTTTGGATATGGTGCTACTATCGATTCATTGTGGTGGGTGCACAATGAATTCGAAGTTTGAAAAAATTGTATGGGTAATGATGCATGGGAACTGGATGAACGAATACCTTCATTGAAAGGATTAAATATTGGAAGAAGTCAAACAAGGACAATAGTGGCGTTTCACCGAGGTGTCACAACAGCAGCTACACTCGTGTGAGTGAGGTGTTGTATGACAGTTTGGTGATTCCTTTTTATACATAAAGATGGGCGTCAAACCCCTTTACTAATCGACATAACGGTTTGGGAATAACTACTATGACCGTCCTAACTTATACTAAGATAATAATTAACTAAACTTAGGATAAAAAAAATAATTACTTCCAACACATAATTCATTAAACAAATTTAAGGCATAAAGATTATTTGATTACCTCGCGTATGCGTGCTTGATAATATGCCTCCTTGAACTGCTTTATCTGTGATGACAGGGACCTTCAATCAAAATGTGTGAAAAGAGCAATTGTATAATGTATTTCCATATTTGCCAACATTATATACTACTAATACAACTAAAACTGGAGGATCTGAAAGGCGCGAAACGAGAAGATTTTTCAAGGGGTCGTCATAGTTACGTGTTGGAGGATCTGGAAGACGCGAAGATTTTTCAAGGGGTCGTCATAGTTACTGTAAGGTGGTTGATGTCGTTTGTTGTCTATCCTTTGCCTCTACGTTGTTTCCAGGTGGATTCTTGCAATTGTTGTCTTCGTTTTGGTTTTTTGGGGTTTCCCGTTGTTAAAGACCGCTGGTAATGCTTCGACAGTTCTGTTTCGACGTTTATGTTGGGGTTTTGTGTTGTTTTGAAGGATTTTTTGGTAACACGTCATTGTTTCTTTTCATAATTTTGGTTGGGGTTTTGTGTTTCTACGAAGGATTTGTTGGTGAATATGTTTTTTATCTTGGATTTTGGTTTGTAGGTATTTTTGGATGTTTACATCAGACCTTTTGAGTTTTTGAAGGTCTTTGAATGTGTAACGATAATATTCATGGAGATCTTTTATGGTTTTGTAGTTGTTGTAGTCTTTGTGATATTTGTTTGTTGGGTCGATGAAGATGACTTATAGCTCATCGGAGACTATTAGCTATGATGTTGCTTTAGACTTGCCTTGGTAACTTAAACTACAGTCATCCATTGCTTTGATCTTTGTTTTATGGTTATTTTGATGATTAGGGCCATTCAGGTGTGCAATGTTATTTGCATGCTCTATGTTGGTCTATTATTTTTTGAGTTGAAGCTATAATTTATAGAATTATAGAATAAACTAGTTAATCCGGTTGAACTATCCGTTACAATTCAATTCAACCGGTTGAACCATTTTTTTACTCCTACCCAGTATGATTAAAAAACCTAATATTAAAACATTTTCCTAGTAATACTTTAATACTTTATAATTCATTATTAGTAAATGTTATAATCTATTTATTAATAATTTCTTATATCATTGTTGTTTAAATTGAAAGAAGGGATATTAGATTTAAATAACCCCATCTTTGTTATTGCACTTTTAACTTACAAATTTTTTCAGTACCAAACTAACCGATCCTTTGTCAGTACCAAACTTTCAACTTATTCCTTTATCACTCTCAACTTTCAACTTATGTTCCTTTGTCAGTACCAAACTAACCGATCCTTAACCTAGTTGTTTGGTGACGTGGCATCTGGCATGAGCTAACTAAGTTAGGGTTCAGTTAGTTTGAGATTGCCAGAGAAAAATTAGTTGAAAGTTGAAAGAAGCGTAATACAATTCGTATGTTGGAAATGCTATCGATTAAGTGATGAAAATTGGGGTTATTTAAATCTAATATCCCTAAAAGAAACATATGTCAAATTATTTATTATATTGTTAATTCCGTTCTTCGAAAACAAATGTGTGACTTCTAATTTTTGAGATTCCAAAATCATAAAGTTTTCATTTATTTGTAATTCAGTTAATTGAGATTCCGTAATCATAAAGTTTTCATTGATTCAGTTAATAGAAGCTATTCATTTAGTAATTTTTTTTAAACAACAAACTAAGGCTCCTACTCCTAAACTAATTTACCGCATTTAAACAACAAATCTACTAGGCTCCTACTCCTAAACAACAAATCTACATGCCTCGGTTTGAAGCCGAGACCTCCTATAAGGCAAGATACTCTATGAAGTGGGATAGTCCCACATTAGCTATTCATGTAGTATGTGTAGTATATATATTAATCCACTTACTTGGGAAAATAATTTTTTCACACGCAATGCGTTCTCAAGTTGGCTCTCAAGTTGCTTGACGACTTCTTCCATTGATGGACGCAAGATTATCGTGGCCGAAACGCAACGACCTGCAATACAATCAAATTCGAACAAAGGTCGATCAAAATTTTTTTGACCGATTCGCATTTGTATTAAAGGATCTATCATCTTCTCCAGTGTTCCCTTAGAGTAGGCTTTGTTTGCCACATGGGCAAGCCCCTTTTCACTCTCCCTAAGGTAAATTGGGCAATCCGCTATTCTCCCACATAGCATTTCATACAAAACTACTCCAAAACTATAAACATCAGCCTCAACTCGTAAGAAACGGACTGTGTCATATGGGTCTGAGTAGCACACTCTACCGCGGTTCTTAGAGTAGAGGCCTTCAATTCTTAAATCCGAAGGAAGGTATACCGAGAAGCCAAACTCAATAATCTTTGCCCTCCAGTTCTCGTCCAACCCAATGGTGTGCCTCCCTATATCACGGTTGAGAATAATCTTTTTATTACTACTTGTATTCTTGCTACTCTTCTCGCAATGAAGGTAATTCAACGCGCGTGCAACATCAATGCAGATTTGCAAACGTTTTTCCCAAGGTAAATTCTCCTCGCGTTTTCTCGTAGCAAAACTCCAACCGCTGTTGTGGTTTGCCAAGTAATCATCAAGGTATCCATTACAAAAATTCTCGATGACAAGAATCATATCGGAGCCTTCAACACAAAATCCAAGGAGGGCTACTATGTTGGGGTGCTTAACACTAGTAAGCTTTCCAATATTGTTATAAAAATATTCTTCATCTTGCCCGTCTTCTCTAGAAATGATGTGTTTTATAGCTACAGTGTTGGGTCTGTCGGGATGTTCACCATTATTTTTCGCTGCTGTAGATGAAGAACCTTCTATATCAAAAAGGTTGAGTTCTGCTCTATACAAGTTAAAGTACTCTGAAGATCGAATTCTACATGTTTCTGAAAAATTATTGGTTTCTGACTCAACATTTTTATGAGGAATCATTAAGTGTCTCCAGTTGTTTATCTGTAAATATGTAACAAGGAATGAGAGTTGCACCTTAAACTTGCTAGAAAATTGAGAAAGATATTAAAAAGAAATCGGAGTAAATTGCGAATTTGGTCCTGTGGTTTACTTATTTACAAAATACTCTTGCAAACTTAAGATCAAGGTTTCTATTTGTTGATACACTTTATGTGGACGCGACTCGGCTCGGTCCGGTTCGACTCGGTTAGGTCCGGCTCAAGTCCGATGTCACGACATTCCTCCGTCGTGCGCCCCAGAGTTCGACACACGAAGCACGGAGAGCCGCGAACCTAGTCCCGATGACACATGTAAATGATAATGGTATAGAATGAGGAAGGAAATCTGATTCTATTAAATGTAAGGTGCATTTGTACAAGTAATGGGTCTCTCTATATATAGGAAGAGAGAGGGACTAACAAATAAATAAAAATAACTTACTAGGGCCTAAACTAACTAATTAATACAACTAACACTCCTCCTCAAGTTGGAGCATAGATGTTAAGCATGCCCAACTTGCTACATATGAAATCTATTTGAACTTTCCAGAGTGGTTTTGTGAAGATATCCGCTAGTTGGAATTCTGTTTTAACATGAATTGGCTGAATAGATGGAGGATCCTTTTGAGTGCCCACTATCCGATCTCTGATTAGGTGACAATCAACCTCAATGTGTTTAGTTCTCTCATGAAATACTTGATTTTTGGCTATATGTATAGCTGATTGATTATCACAGTATAATCGCATTAAGTCATCAGAGGTAACCCCGAGTTCCCTGAGAAGGCGACGAACCCATATCATTTCTGATGTAACATCTGCCATAGCTCTGTATTCTGATTCGGCACTCGATCTGGATACGGTATGTTGTTTCTTACTCTTCCAAGACACAAGATTTCCTCCAACAAAGACACAATACCCGGTAGTGGACCGTCGTGAAATAGGACATCCTGCCCAGTCTGCATCTGAGAATCCAGATATACGTCCATCTCCATCTTCTGTGAAAGCACCTACGCGGCAATGACCCTGATCAGAGTATAAGATCCCTAGACCTGGTGTGTTCTTGAGATATCGTAAGACACGAAGAGCAGCATCCCAGTGTCCGGTGTATGGAGTGGCCATAAACTGACTTAGGACACTGACGACAAAGGAAATATCTGGTCGTGTAACTGTCAAATAATTAAGCTTTCCAACCAGTCGTCTGTATCGTTCGGGATCCTTCAATGGACTCCCATCCTCTGGAAGGAGCTTCCTCGTAGGAAGCATAGGACTATCAACTGGTTTGCAACCCAATAAGCCACACTCAGTTAGCATATCAAGGACATACTTCCGCTGAGAAAGGAGTATTCCTTGTGGGGAACGAGATACTTCTATGCCAAGGAAGTACCGAAGTCGACCTAAGTCGCTAATCTGAAACTAAGACTGAAGGAACTGTTTGAGCTTGGTAATCCCAACTTCATCATCCCCTGTAATTATGATATCATCCACATAAACAACTAGAATGATCCTTCGGCCCTGATGATGTCTAAAGAATACCGAGTGATCATATGCACTACGAACCATCCCAGACTCTCCCATAACACTAGAGAAACAACCAAACCATGCCCTTGGAGATTGTTTTAGACCGTATAGGGAACGACGTAGTCTGCATACTTTTGAGGCCTCCTCCTCAACAATGAACCCAGGGGGCTGCTCCATATAAACCTCCTCCTCAAGGACACCATTGAGAAAGGCGTTCTTGACATCTAGCTGGTGGAGCGGCCAATGATGAATGGCAGCAAGAGCAATACAAATACGCACAGAGGGCATTTTGGCAACTGGGGAGAAAGTCTCGTCATAATCTATACCATAAGCCTGGGAGTAACCTTTGGCAACCAAACGAGCTTTTAGACGATGCATAGAACCATCAGGGTTGAGTTTAACTGTGAAGACCCAACGACAACCAACAACACGCTTACCAGGAGGAAGCGGTTCAAGATCCCAAGTCTGATTGGCCCGTAAGGCCCCAATCTCGTCTTCCATGGCTTGACGCCATCCTGGGTGAGCCAGAGCTGTCATCACATTCTTGGGAATCGGGTAGGAATCCAGGGAAGTGGTAAAGGCATGAGACTCAGTAGAGAGATGAGCGTAGGCAACGTAATCCTGAATGGGATAACGAGTGGAGCGTCTGGGTTCTTTGCGGAAGGCAATAGGTATATCGGGATATGGGGCACCTGGAGGGTCATAAGCAGGAGTATCCGAAGGGATATCCGAGGTAGTATGGGTAGGAACTGGCAAGGGTGTATCTGGTTCAGTCATGGCAGGTTGAACGGATGTACTAGAGGTATGGGTAGGTTGGGGATCAATGGTTGCTGACGTGTGATCCTTTCCTCGCCGAGCATATGTAAAGAGTAATGGCGGGGGATCGGTTGGTAGGTCCTCAGCAGTAGGACCCTGGGTTGTGGTGTCTGAGACTTGAGGGACAGATGGAACAGGAGTTACAGGAAAGGTGGGGATGATGTGAGACTCAGGTATATCAGGATCGGGAAACAGATCAGAAACTGGAATGGAAGATTCTGGAAAGAAAGGACGCAACGGATCAAAAGTGACGTCAGCACTGGTAAAGTATCGGCGAAGGGAAGGACTATAACACCGATAACCTTTCTGGACACGCGAGTAACCAACAAAGACACAACGAATGGCTCGAGGGTCGATTTTAGGGACTCCGGGACGATGATCATGGACATAAGCTACACATCCAAAAGTTTGGGGCTCAAGAGGAAATGGAGTTCCTCTAGGAAATAAAATAGAGAACGGGGTTTGACCATGAAGAACAGACGATGGCATACGATTAATCAGATAAGCCGCAGTAAGAACAGCATCACCCCAAAAGTGACGAGGAACATGAGAATGAATCATGAGTGTGCGAGTAACATCCAACAGATGGCGGTTCTTGCGTTCAGCAACACCATTCTGTTGAGATGTATATGCGCAAGAAGTCTCATGAATAATACCTTGTGATTTGAGATATGTAGAGAAATCGGTGGACAGATATTCTTTAGCATTATCGGTGCGTAAGGTTTGGATGGATGTTTTGAACTGGGTTTTGACATATGCATTGAATTCATGAAAGATTGAGTTGATTTCACTACGGGATTTCAATAGGTAAACCCATGTAGCACGAGAATAGTCATCAATGAAGGTAACAAAATATTGAAAGCCCAATGGAGTCTTAACTGGACATGGACCCCATACGTCAGAGTGTACAAGTTCAAAAGTGGAAATGGTTCGGCTTGACACTTTTGGGGGGTAAGGACGTCGAGTATGCTTACCAAGCTGACATGACTCACAATGGAAGTTATCGGGAATAGAGATGCCAGGTCTCATTTGCCTTAGGACGGCTACAGAGGGATGACCTAACCGACAATGAGTTTCAAAGACACTAGACTCACAGATGTTTGCTTCGGGAGGAGACAATGAGGACATCCGATAGAGACCACCTGATTCAAGACCAGTACCGATGACTTGGTTGGTACCCAGTTCATTGAGGGTACAATGAGTAGGATAAAAAGTAACGGAACAGTTATTTTGTTTAGTAATTTGGCTGACAGATAAAAGGCTGGTAGGGAAGTTAGGAACAAGAAGAACAGAAGACAATTTTAGGTTTTCTGGGTTGTGAATGGATCCAATGCCGCGTACGGGGCATGAGGAACCATCTGCAAGTTTAACCGGTGGGTGAGAGGTTTTATGAAGGCTAGTGAGAATTTCTTGATTCGCAGTCATGTGATGAGTGGCTCCAGAATCAATAATCCAGGATAGGTCAAAGCCAGACAACGTATCTGGGAATACCGAGTTGGTCTGCGGACTTTGTGACCCGGAGGCAAGTAACCGTTGAAGCCAATCATAATCCTCCTTAGTGCATCTAATACTGTGATTTCTCTTATCTTCCATTGCAACAATATATTCAAACAGGAAAACCAGAAAACTGAAAAACTGAACCGGAATACGAGCACGCAAAACGAGGCAGTAACAAAAAAGTTGCTCAGATCGGAAAACTGACTGCACGGAAATGATTGGAAACAAATTCCGACGAAACTGGAAAAATACGGTATCGGATGAACAGTAACCGGATGAACAGTAACCCCGATGAATAGTAACCCCGATGAACAGTAACCGGATGAACAGTACCCCCGGATGAACAGTAACCGCGATGAACAGTACTCGCGATGAACAGTAACCACCGGCGGCGCGTTTTGAGGGGTTTTGTAGATCGGGCAATCGCGAACACGATGGTGGTGGTGGTGTATGTTAACTCGCCGGAAAAAAGAACGGATCTAAAAAAGTAGGTGATGGGTTGTGGTGGTTTTGGGTGTTTGAACAGATTTGATGTGAGCTGAAGTAATGCGTGTGTTTGAACGGATCTGGAACGGTTTTTTTTTTTTTTTAGGACAGAACTGGTGGTGACCGGAAATGGTATGAAAGAGAAAATCCGTTTCTGATGTGGAAGGTCAGACTAAGCTGCAACCACAGAGCATACTACGAACTTTCTAAACTGAGAGCCGGAAATGGTCACCCGAACGAGGATATTCTTGAGCTAAAACACCTTTAGCTCTGATACCATGTAAATGATAATGGTATAGAATGAGGAAGGAAATCTGATTCTATTAAATGTAAGGTGCATTTGTACAAGTAATGGGGCTCTCTATATATAGGAAGAGAGAGGGACTAACAAATAAATAAAAATAACTTACTAGGGCCTAAACTAACTAATTAATACAACTAACAACACATCACCATGACATCATCATTGTGATGTCATGATGATGTCACATGGTTGAAATTATGGAAAGTTGGCAACGTAACCAACATTTGGGCCGAAACCTGTTTTGGGCTTTGACTTGAATTTTGGGCCAAATCTTCATACGAAACTAAATGGATTTGAAATGAATGTGACGAAACTCTAAGGTTTCGTCACTTGTGGTGTTTCGTCGTGCCATCTTTGCGTTTCGTCATGGTCTGTGTCTTGTATGCCTATAAATACCCTTCATAGTTTCTGTGTGAAACTGATGAGTATGAGAGAGCTGTGAGACTTAGTGAGAGTCTGTAATCATTGTTTGTATATGTTTGTGGTTGTACTCATCCCTAATCAATAGATATTGAATCTTTGGTTACGCGTGTGTTTTACATTGTGTTTGGTTTGCACCGTCACGGGGATTCCGCACCCGTTACCGTGTTTGTGATAAACAAGGATAGGTTTTCGTATCGGATCCACCGAGAAAAACTGGACCTACAATTGGTATCAGAGCTTTGGCTCTTTTTCTTGTTTAAAACCAAACATTGTCGTGTTTGAAACAAGTGTGTTATTGTGATTTTTCAGATTTTGTTCTTTAAAAGTTTTTATATTTTCTGAAAAAGGTTCAAAAATCAGTGTTTAAATCGTTGTTTTTGCTATAAGTTTTAGTGATATTATTTTGCATCTCTACATGTTAGCTTTTGGTTTTTATTGAAAATTTAAGCAAATCTTTGTTCGACAAAATTCTTCGGCATCGGAAAACTCGTCAAGTTCATGAAACCTTTAACAAGTTCATATGTGTTCTTCAAAATATCCACTTTTTGATCTGTTATGAAGTCACTGTGTAAATTGTGTTTGTGAATTTAAAATAAATAATTAGCCTTGAAAATAGGAAAAGTATGGTCAAGTTTGAAAATTGTGGAGTGTGTCAGTAAAAGATAAGGCAACGTTGAAAAATTTCTAACCATTCTCACCAACTCTTGCAACCTTATCCCTTCTGTTTTGTCGACCAAGAATAAGAAGTTTCGTCATTTTATTAAAACAAGTTTCGTCGAATACAAACAAACAACAGTTTTCGTCGAGTCTTTGAACAAGATCAAGGTTTCGTCGTCATCAACATCACTAGACTTTCGTCGAAAATTGTTATCTCAGAGTTTCGTCATTACACACAAATAGAGTTTCGTCGAATTGGGTCAGCACCTAGGTTTCGTCGACCAGTCACCACTGGAGGTTTCTTCTATCATTCTTCAAAAAGATTTTGTCGAAGCACTGTTACATATCAAGGTTTCGTCGAACGCCAAAAACACATAGAGTTTCATCACATATAGGGTTTTAGTTGTTAGACATCACAGTTGGGGGTTTTGATTGTTGGGAGCTTTTTAATTGAAGAACGAAAGAAATTTGTTGGATGCTTTTGTTTTGTATCGAGACAAACACAGAAACAACATTAAGGATGTTGACTTTTGAGGTGTGTATCACAAAGAAAAGAAGAGGATGACAGAGAGTTAGTGGTTGTTTGGATGTTGTATTGCAGAGAGAGAAACTTGAAAGATAAACGTCACAAGCAATGTTTTGTATTATAAAATTAAATGGGCCGATGACATTTTATTACAATTTGAATTTTGCAACTTTGGTGGGCCTTGAAATTTAATTTGTTGTGGTTCACTTTTGAGTCATTTGGCTTGGGTTCCTTTTAAACTTCACGAGATATCTCAATCTTTAGTGGATTTCATTTGGGCTTCGTATTTAGTTTTTCAAGTAATTACTCATATTTAACAATCCAACGTCGAGTTCGTTTCCGTTTTCACAATCAGCTCCACCTTCGGTTTTCGATCCGAGTGCCTATCATCCGCCAGCGCATATGAGTGCTCAAGCTCAGGCTTTTTCTAGACCTCAATTTGGTAGTGCTTATATTCCTTTTCAAACACCCCAACCTCCACCTCAAGTTACCACTACTCAACCTCAGTTCGATCCGAGTGCTTACATTCCTATCCCATCCCAACCACAACCTCAACCCATATTCACTAGAAGTGACTACTTCAGTATTAAATTAGCGGCTACTCCACTTCAACCTCTATTTGTTACACCTCAAGCCCAACCTCAACAAGGCAACCAAAATCCTTTCATAAATCAAACAAGTACATCCACGTCCAACTCAAATAAAGCCGATGACTCCTGGTCTGTACAATTTGGAGGTGGAGATCAAGGAGGAACTGTGTTTTATGCTGAAATTGTCAAGAATATTAATGATGGTGAATCTTCAGGAAATGATGATAGTTCAGGATATAGTGGCAGTACTGATGAAGATGGCTCAGGTGTGAGTGATTACAGTTCAGAATCGGACGTGAAGGAGGGAATGGATTCTGAAGCTGATAGTTTGTCGAATGGTGCCAAGGAGATGAAATGTCAAAATTCTGACTTGATCAAGAAAGCTGATGCTACATCAGAAGAAATGGAGAAGGTTCTCACTGAAGATGGATCTTTCTCTTCTCAGACTGCCTTTATGGCTAATGTCACAGCTTCTACAAGTCAGGTAAAATCTGAAACTCCTAGCATATGTAGTGTTTGTGCTGATATGAAACATGAATGTGCTAATTGAAACATGAATCTGAAACGGTTCATAGTCACAATCAGAGTTTGGTTATTGAACTGTCAAAGTGCAAAGAGGCAAATATGGCTTTAGCTAGAAACGAAAAGGATTTTAAATCTGTAATTGAAACCTTAAAGAAAAGTGTTTCCGAATTGACCAAAACTGTTTATCATAAACAAATTAGTATTAACGATTGCATTAACATCGTTGAGGAAACCAAAAAGGAGCTAGCCATTGCCAAATGCGAGCATGAAGCGATCAAGCTCAAATTGGAGAGTTGCTCAAACTCCCGATATGTGCTTGATCACATCATTGACGTTCAACAACTAAAGGGTAATGTTAAAGGCGTTGGGTATAAGTCGTGTCCACCTCCTTTGAGACACAACTATACCAGAATGCCCGATGAGGAGGAAATGCCGCTTTTTGAGCCAACTGTACCTCTTAATTATGAGGAAGTTACAACTGGCTTAGGGTTCGAAACGGACAATTCATCGGAGGGCTCATTGGATAGAAAGGAAAAGTCATCATGTGCTTCAAATCAAGGTCCTCCAACCATTGAGGACTATGATTCTTCGGATGATGAGTCAGATGTGAGTGATGAGGATAAATCTCTTGACGATAGAAAAGGAGTAGAAGTGCCTTTTGAGAATCACATTCTGTGTGATCCTCCTACTCCTGCTGTGCAATCAACTGGTGCTAAACAAGATATAGATCCTATCACTGAGACAGTATCTACCATTAAAAGTGATAACGGGTTGTATAATTTGGTCGGTGATAGTAAAATTTATTCAGACAAAGATTTTCCAATAAAAAACGTCAATCAATCCTTGATTGATAAAGTGTTTGAAGATAATACACCTAAGTTTTTGGGAAAAGCGATCCCGAGAGTTTCAGTAACTCAGTGAGATTCTATTCCAAAAGCTGAAGTGAGGAAATAATTTGGAAACCAAAAATTACCGACTAAACAACAACCTGTCGCCTTTAAGGGTAAACAACAACAACGAGCTCAAAAGCCCAAGGCTAAGGTTGAATCAAAAGGAGCTCGTTACAGGAAGAAAGCAAAAGACGTTAAGTTTGTGGCCTCCAAAGGTACTGATAAAGTGGAGACTTTTGAAAATAAGTCAAATACCGATTTTGTTCAAAAGGTCAACATTTTGAAACGTAATAATGATAACAATTACACTCAACACACAAATGGGTGTGAAGCTAGTACCTCTGGGTCTACAACTTCTACGTCAGGTCGTCGATCCGATTCTTCTAAGTTTGTTGAAAGGAGAACTTGTTTCAAATGTGGGAAGTTTGGGCACATCATTAAAGACTGCACAAACTCGCCCAAACCAAATTTTGTTGAAAGAGCCCCCTCTGAACAAGGTCACTCACAACGTCGTCCTGTTTCTCCAAAACATGATAAACACACTGTTAAAGAACAGGAAACGAAACAACGAGGTCAAAATGTAAAGAAAATTGAAAAGGCATTAAAACCGGATGTAAAATCTGTTAAAAGGGAACCAAGTTCATCACAACCGCTAAAACCAAAAATTGTAAATGATATACAATTCGGTAAACGGAAACAGGCTTGGAAACCGAAAACAGGTGAGGATTCAGGAGGAGGCTTGCAATTTAAGGACCTTCAAGAAATTGAAATTACATTTCTTGATTCTCAGGGGCAACCCAAGTCTATGAAGGCTTGGGTCCCCCTCTCCAACTAATCTCTGAGTGAGTGTGCAGGATGTTCCAGGAGGAACTTTCAATAGTCATAGGATTATTGATAGTGGAATGTTCATGCACAAGATCGGCGACAAAGAAATTGTTGCCTTTGATGGAGTGAAAAAGGAAAGAAGACAGAATTGTCTGTCGAAAGAAATTGAAAACCTTCAACAAAATGAAAAATCATTCGAAAGTTTGATTGTTAAAGGCTTTAATCGGGTCCCCGGGATAGATTCAAATCAAAATGTATGCACATGCAGCACGTCTGAAGTTCAAAATCAACAAGATGAACGTGCAGTGTACATTTCTTTGCGGTGTAATTGAAGAAAATGTGTTTGTTGAACAAACCAACCGGGTGTGCGGATGCCTTGGCTTGGATTGAACAACTGCACACTACTTCTGAAGGAGAAAGACAAAACCTTCGTTGGTGCAATATGGAAGACCAGCCGGACCCAAAGGTTTATGATCTTGTTGATGTGAAGAATTTTCTCGGATTAATTGAAGTAGCTACAAAAATTGACTTTGAAGTCCACACCGGGTGGATATCCAGTTTGGGAGAGCGCTCAGATTCCTTGCAATGCACGAAGCAGTTGCAGGATACGGTTTTGATTTTCTAATCTCTCATATCTTTGTCGATATTTAAGCTACTCTTGGAATTACTATTTCATACAGCACTCTTTGACCTGACACGTTGATCTCGAATATCAGCTCACACGTGATTGTTTCACTATGAAACTCGTCAATGTTGTCATGGTCCACACCGCTTACCGACATGCCAACTGATTTTTCCAAAATTTGATAAATCATTTCTGACAAAAATTTAATTTTGGTAAACGGCATTAAGGTAAAACATGAGTTAACCGACATCGGAAAATCGTTTTTGTAAATATCTTTGTGTCTTTTAAATTTATCTTAGTTTGTTGATTTTAGGAGGAGTAAATCCAATTTTGAAAATTCAAAAACATCGAAAAATTTCAAAACACAAAAACAATAGAAAAATAAAAATGAGTTTCCTAGCGAGCAAAAGAGAAAATGATAGTACATCAGTGGTCTGTTTAAACCTTTTTAAACTGAAATGCAAAATAAAAAATGTTAAGCAGCTCTATATAAGATGTATCGGTAGGCTCACAATCATTTTAAAGTGTGCAGGGTGATATAAATCTTAAATCGACTGAAGACCAGGTGGGAACCGCACATTGGCATATGGTCTTAGTACCGAAATTTCGTTTGAGAGACTGCCGAGGTTCTGAGATATTTGGTCTTTATGCTGTCTTATCATCTGGGTATCATGGTTGTATCAAACCAAAAAATAATGGAGACAAAGTCTAGGTCTTCCATGATACCATACATACGTGTACATATTGCATTCGACCTCAATAAGTGATCAACAATCACATGTCCAAACAAAATAAGTGATAATATATCACAGATTCTTTGCGGGAGTCAAGTTCGTCTCTTTGTTGTACGAAAGTACTGACCTGTTCACGGACTTGCTCCTGTGCCCTCATGCATATGAAAATCAAGTTCCTCATCAATAAGTGATTCTATCACACAGGGCTTGTTTTCAATCAAAATAAGTGAGTTTCTCACATCTTTTATACGGTCAAACAGATGATAAACGGTATACTCACCGGTAAGATGAACTCTCGTGCATACCTTGATACGGGAATGTGTCGTGAGTGGATGAACACCGGTCGGTAAGTATAAATCATACCTTAACGTATCCCCTCGCCATGATTAGATCTGATAAGTTGAGCTTAAGTGGACAACAATACCGATAATTGTTATAGGATGCTTATCTAATTGTTAACTAATTGAACAACAAGAGCGTTTTGGCGTGACCGTACACTGATATGATTCTCTTACCCTCGAAACTCGCAAAAAGTATGTCTGTAAATATTTGTTTACTGCTTTCGTTTCTGCATCTTTGTATATATTTATTTATTGCTTTCCATCTTTACATATGAAAAATGAAAAATTCCAAAAAGATTTTAGGTGTGTTTTAATATAAATTTTATAAAAGCCAAAAAGATTTTGCTTCTATTTTATTTTTGATTGACTGATGTTGGAACTCGAGTCTATCCTACCCAAAATCCTGATCGTAAGCCGGAAAACAATTACACCTTCATAAACTGTCGAAGTTAACAAATTTTGAAAGTTAAGGGATTAAAATTGATCATTTTCTAAACTTTCAAACTGTTGTCGGTTGGTGTTTGATTGAGATTTGATCTCATATGTGTCGTTTGTTTAATTTGTCTAAATTCCAAGCGGTTGTTCTCATTACGTGTTTAGCTTTATTGTATGTGCAGATATGACATCAAATCAGCTAAAGGCGAAGAGAACGTGTCAGATGACAAGTCGTAAAGTGAAGACACGACGTTGATGCAATCAGAAGATCAAGATGATCGAGTTGCAGCTGATCACTCATCAACATCACAAGGATCTAAAGTATTTGTAATAAAAAGATTCGCGAGCATAACTCAAATGAGAGCTTATGTTTAGGGGGAGTTTGTTAACACACTTCCTAAATGAAAAGGGAGTTTGTTGATACACTTTCTACTTACGACGCGTAAAGACTTTGAAGATCCTTCGACACAAAAGACACGGAAGACGAACCATCACGAGTAGCGTCCAAGGGGGAGTTTGTTGATACACTTTATGTGGACGCGACTCGGCTCGGTTCGGTTCGACTCGGTTTCGACTCGGTTAGGTCCGGCTCAAGTCCGATGTCACGACATTCCCCCGTCGTGCGCCCCAGAGTTCGACACGCGAAGCACGGAGAGCCGTGGACCTAGTCCCGATGACACATCACCATGACATCATCATTGTGATGTCATGATGATGTCACATGGTTGAAATTATGGAAAGTTGGCAACGTAACCAACATTTGGGCCGAAACCTGTTTTGGGCTTTGACTTGAATTTTAGGCCAAATCTTCATACGACGAAACTAAATGGATTTGAAATGAATGTGACGAAACTCTAAGGTTTCGTCACTTGTGGTGTTTCGTCGTGCCATCTTTGCGTTTCGTCATGGTCTGTGTCTTGTATGCCTATAAATACCCCTCATAGTTTTTGTGTGAAACTGATGAGTATGAGAGAGCTGTAAGACTTAGTGAGAGTCTGTAAACATTGTTTGTATATGTTTGTGGTTGTACTCATCTCTAATCAATAGATATTGAATCTTTGGTTACGCGTGTGTTTTACATTGTGTTTGGTTTGCACCGTCACGGGGATTCCGCACCCGTTACCGTGTTTGTGATAAACAAGGATAGGTTTTCGTATCAGATCCACCGAGAAAAACGGGACCTACACTATTTTAATACGGTTTTGGTCCACCACACAGACTACATCCAACTTATAGTTAAATCCTTAACTAAACTGCGATTTTGATCCCTAATCTTTGGTCCCAGTTGCAATATTTTACAAAAATGAAATGTCTTACTAAAAATACTCTATGGTTCTAATCTTTGCATTTTCAATCTAATCACTTTACTCCATTTATTTTCTCAGTTAAAATAAAGGGTATTTTAGCTTTTTTTACTGCACAATTTTTAAAATAAAATATACAAGGTTACTATAAAATTAAATAACATAAATAATTGGAAAATAAAATAAGCATATTGACCCATAACCCCATGCACCCCACCCAACAACCACCAGCCACCTTGGAATTCAAATTTTCCATGATATATTATTAACTATGGTTTCATATATTGAAATAATTGATTGTAAACTTTTTTTAGGTTGATTAAACTAATTTTGATTATGTTTATATTACTAGTGTCCGAAAATATTCTGTTTTTAGTCCTTTATGAAGTTTTACTTTTAAAAAAAAATTACCTAATTACAAGATTTTCCCATTTTTATACCGGGTTTTTAGTGTAAAACATACAATTTTAACAAACTTGGGTGGTTTTTAAATGTTTAATAATGAACCGTAGTAAATTTGAATTCTTTATAAAAATACAAAAGTTTATATCACAAAATATAATAAAAGTTAATTACATAAATAGTTTTAATAATAAATCGTAGTAAATATGTGAACTAGATAAGTTACTTACATTTCAATCATTTAATTTAACAAAAACTTTATGAAAATATATACCACAAGACTATTTGTAATAAACTCTGTTATAAATATTCTTTTATAATGATTTTTGTAATATTTTTAAAACCATAAATTACATATGAAAAGAAATATGTAACGCCATAAATTACATAAGACAAACATTTTATTTTGTATTTTTTATTCTTTAACTCTTAATTATTTATTTTCTATTTTGTGTTTTATATTTTTCTATTTTGTATTTTCTATTTTGTGTTTTACATGATTGTTACAACCTTGTTAAGTGATTGGATTGAAAGTGCAATAATTAGAAATTATAGAGTATTTTTCGGTAAGAATTTTCTTTTTTGTAAAATATTACAATTTGAATCAAACCATAAGGACCAAAATTGCAATTTACTCTAAATCCTTGTC
>JARYGA010037466.1:0-29220 GCA_030545235.1 Helianthus tuberosus | reverse complement strand
AACCATAATTTTAAATTGGGAACAAAATTAAAAATGAGTTTTTGAACCGAGAGCAAAAGCGTAATTTTGAGCTACGGGCAAAATTATAATTTTATTTTCAGGGGGTGGGGCAAAAACGTAATTTTAAATGAAGGACGAAAGCGTAATTTTAAACTGGAAATAAAGTTAAATTAAAAATGGGTTGGTCAAATAGGGAAGTGCCAGGCAGCGGAGGATCGAGTAACCTCTATTCCCTGTTTTCTGACAAACCCGAGAGTGCGGAATCCAAACGGGCAAGTTAAACCAAGTTACGAACACAAACACAAAGATTCAACGATTAACACTCCATTGTATTAATGCGTATGAAATCGTTACAAAGCAATGTTTACAAGATATCCTTATAAACTCTTAGTGTGTGTGTGTTTACAGTGTTCGCTCTCAAATCTATTCAGACTTGTCTAACTGTGTTATGTCTGTTGTCTGTGTATATATACTAACAAGTTGACGAAATCAAGTGGCCCACGAAATCTGATCAACGAAATCCCATCATTATGACGAAATCACCCTGATTTCATCACCTCTGGGGTTTTCGTCATAAGCTGTTTTCACCAAAGGTGTTTTCACCACAAGGTGTTTTCACCAACATAAGGGATTTCGTCACAAGTGTTGGGCCAATGGCTTAGGCATGGACTTTGTCAAGTGGGCTTTCTTTGACTTGGGCTTTCTTTGATTGTTGGGCCAAACAAACAAACAGACAAACACTTAACACTATAAACTAGTCTAATATGCAAACTGCACACACGCGGTTGCATTTACATCGTTCGATACAAAGTAGATCGCATACCGAGTCAAGACAGGAGGTTGTCTTGACTACAGCCTTCACTTTGTAGCCGAGTCGAACCGAGCCGAGCCGTATCCACATAATATGTATCAACAAACTCCCCATTGGATGCTGCTCGTGAGGTTCATAATCTCGTTCTCCATCTCTTGATGGTTCATTCTCTCGGAAAGGATCTTCAAAGGCTTCACGTGTTGCACGTAGAAAGTGTATTAACAAACTCCCGCTTTCATTTAGGAAGTATATCAATAAACTCCCCCTTTGATTATGCTTGTGAATCTTTTGATCTTCAATACTTGAGATCCTTGTGGTGTTGATGATTGATCAGCGGCAACTCGATCATCTTTATCATTTGAGTGTCTTCACGTCGTGTCTTCATTCCGAAGCTTGTCATCGAACATGTTCTCCTCGCCTTTAGCATCTGCACATGCAAGAAAGCTAAACACGTAATGAGAACAAACGCTTGGAATATAGTTAATATTTAAACAAATGACACACATGTGACCATGTTTTCAACTACAGTCCGACAATTAGTTTGAAAAGTTAACAGATTTTTCAATTTTGATTATTAACTTTCAAAACTTGCAAACTCTGACCGTTTATGAAGATTCAGTCGTTTTGGTTTTCAATCAGATTTCAGGTAACGAAGACTTGAGTTCCAACATCGGTTAATCAAAACTAAAGCAGAAATAAAATCTTTTTGACTTTTATAAAGTTTATATTAAAACACACCTAAAATCTTTTTGGCATTTTGAATATTTCAAATGTAAAGACGGAAAGCAGTAAATAAATATATACAGTGTTGCAGAAACTAAGAAAAGTAAATATATACAAACATTCTTTTTGCGAGTTTCGAGGGTAAGAGAATCATATCAGTGTACGATCATGCCAAAACGCTCTTGTTGTTCTTTTTTATAACATTTGGATAAACATCCTATAATGATTATCGGTATTGTTATCCACATAAGCTCAACTTATCATATGTAATCATGGCGAGGGGATACGTTAAGGTATGATTTATACTTATCGACCGGTGTTCATCCACATCACGACACATTCCCGTATCAAGGTATGCACGAGAGTTCATCTTACTGGTAAGTATACCATTTATCATCTGTTTGACCGTATATGAAAATGTGAGATACTCACTTATTTTAATTGAAAACAAGCCCTATGTGATAGAATCACTTATTGATGAGGAACTTGATTTTCAGATGCATGAAGGCACAGGAGCAAGTCCGTGAACAGGTCAGTACTTTCGTACAGCAAAGAGACGAACTTGACTCCCGGATAAATGTGATATATTATCACTTGTTTTGTGGACATGTGATTGTTGATCACTTATTGAGGTCGTATGCAGTATGTACACGTATGTATGATATCATGGAAGATCTAGACTTCATCTCCGTTTGTTTCGGTAAAAGAAACAACCATGATACCCAGATGATAAACAGCATAAAGACCACATATCTCAGAACCTCGGCAATCTCTCAAACGAAATTTCGGTACTAAGACCATATGCCAATGAATGGTTCCCACCTGGTCTTCAGTCGATTTAAGTTTATATCACCCTGCACACTTTAAGATGATTGTGAGCCTACCGATACATCTTATATAGAGCTGCTTAACATTTTTCATTTTGCATTTCAGTTTAAAAAGGTTTGGACAGACCACTGATGTACTATCATTTTCTCTTTTGCTCGCCAGGAAACTCATTTTTGTTTTTCTATTGTTTTTGGGTTTTGAAATTTTTCGATGTTTTTGAATTTTTCAAATTTGGATTTACTCCCCCTAAAATCAACAAACTTACAATAATTTTTAAAAACACAAAGATATTTACAAAAACGATTTTCCGATGTGGATTACTCTTGCTTGACCTTAATGCCGTTTACCAATAATAAAAAGTCAAATCTTTATTTATCAAATGCTTTGGTAAAAAGGTCGGCACGTTGGTCATCAGTATGGACTTTAACAACATCGATTAGCCTTTTATCAAAGCAATCACGTATGAAGTGATACTTAATTTCGATGTGTTTGGTCTTTGAATGCAGCACAGGATTTCTAGTGATATATAAGGCAGAAGAATTATCGACTAAAATAGGAGTAGTTAGGAATTCAAAACCGTAATCACGCATTTGTTGTTGTATCCACATGACTTGGGAGCAACAACTTGAGGCAGCAATGTATTCAACTTCACAAGTTGATGTAGCGACACAAGTCTGCTTCTTGTACTGCCATGTTACGAGGCGATTTCCTAAAAACTGGCATCCAGCCGTTGTGGATTTACCGTCGATTTTGCATCCGCCAAAATCAGAATCACTGAAAGCGACTAAGTCAAAGTTATCATCCTTAGGGTACCATAGACCGGTGTCAGGGCAACCCTTCAAATAACGAAAAATCCTTTTTACAGCTGCAAGATGTGAGGCCTTCAGGTTCACTTGATATCTGGCTAGCAGGCATGTTGGATACATTATATCTGGTCTTGATACGGTGAGGTACATAAGGGATCCAATCATTGCGCGGTAATATGAAGAGCTAACAACTTCACCCTTTAAGTCTGGATTAATTCCATGATTTTGCTACAGTGGGGTACTAATGGGCGATGTGTCGGACATCTGAAATCGGTTCAGGATGTCTTGAACATACTTAGTCTGATGGATAAAAATCCCAGACTTCGTTTGTTGCACTTGAAAACCCAAAAAGAAATTCATCTCCCCCATAGCGCTCATCTCGAATTTATCCTGCATTACACGCTCGAAATCCCTATACATAACATTGTTATTAGAACCAAATATAATATCATCCACATATACCTGTACCAGTAGAAGATCTCCATCTTGTTCTTTTATGAAGAGAGTGCAGTCGATAAGACCTCTGCGAAATCCATTCTCCAGCAGATAATTAGATAAGGTTGCGTACCAAGCTCGCGGTGCTTGATGTAGACCATAGAGAGCTTTGTTCAGCAACCAAACCCGATCGAGATGGATAGGATCTTCAAAACCTGGAGGCTGTTCAACATACACCTCTTCTTCCACTAGACCATGTAAAAATGCACTTTTGACGTCCATCTGGTAAACCTTGAATCCTTTGAATGAGGCATAAGCCAGAAAGATCCGAATTGCTTCCAGACATGCAACAGGTGCATACACTTCGTTGTAGTCTATACCTTCAATCTGCCGAAAACCTTGAATGAGCAATCTTGCTTTGTTTAGAATAACGATTCCACGGTCGTCCTTTTTGCATTTATACACCCAACGGGTACCAATCTTCTTGTAATCAGCAGGTTTCTCTACGAGCTTCCAGACACCAAGTTTCTGGAATTGTTGCAGTTCTTCCTGCATTGCTTCAACCCAAGAGTTATCTTTCAAGGCTTCTTTCCAAGTTCTTGGCTCTTCCTGAGAGACATAACATGCGAAAGACCAATCGTTTTGTTGACCAGATTCTCGAATAGCCGCATACAAGCCTGCATTGTTGTTGTTTCGCAACATGTTTTTTGTTTGAATGCCACTCTGTACATTACCGATGATGTTTTGTTGAGGATGGGTATTGTGAATCCTTGTTTCTGGATTATCTGGAACTGGAATGTTTGTACCCAGATTGTTGAGATTGAGATCAACAACAAATTCAATACCCGGAACTGACGAAGAGGATGATGAAGAAGCTTCAGCTGTTATAGGGGCGTCCACTGGAGGTGTAGCCTCAGAAGTACCATGAACAGCTGATGTAGGAGCTTCTTGATCTGCATCTAGAAATTCTTCATCCTCTGAAGATTCGTTCAGTTCGGTTGCATCATGAAAATCCTCATTGTCGAGAGCATTATTGTTCACCGAAGATGCTTCTTGATTGCCAATAATTGGACGAACCAATGGTGAGTCTGTTGCGTTGTCACTCTCGAAAAACATCCTTGCCGCATCAGTTTCTTCAACTGCTTCAACATTGATCGAATTGAAAAAGTCGTCGTACTCAAACATCCATGGTTGACCTGGATATTTTACTGGCAAAGTGTGTCTTTGTACTCTGACTTCAGACCATTCCTCAACCCTTTTAGTCTCTAGATTCCGGACTCTTAAGTTCGGGGTGGCATAACCAAGAAAGTGACCTTCAATAGCTTTTTCCCCAAACTTTCCAATAGGATCGATCATTGTGCAAGGAGCTCCAAACGGTTCAAGATATGACAAATCTGGTTCCCGTTTGTGAAGAAGCTCGAAGCAGGTCTTGTTGTGTCTTTTGACTGTAAGGACTCGGTTCATTGTGTAACATGCGGAGGCCACAGCTTCACACCAGAATGGAATGGGCAACTGCGACTCTACCAACATCGTCCTAGCGGTCTCGATCAATGTACGGTTTTTACGTTCAGCGACGCCATTCTGTTGAGGAGTATAAGCCGCACTAAATTCGTGAAGAATGCCTTTTGATGTGCAAAACTCCGCCATAGCATGATTCTCAAATTCTGTACCATTGTCGCTGCGTATCCGTCTAACCTTCAACTTATACAAATTCTCAATCTGAATGATCAAGTTTTTGATAATACCGAAAGTTTCACTCTTGTGAGCCATAAACGCCACCCAAGAAAATCTTGAATAATCACCAGTTATTACGAGGCAGTATTGATCATTCCTGATGCTTTTGTGCTTGACAGGACCGAACAAATCCATGTGCAAACGTTCAAGAGGAACTGCCACCGTGTTGATCTTCTTCGTCGGATGTCGTTTCTTGGTTTGCTTTCCTTTTTGGCATGAAACACGAACGTCTTGAAGATGGAAATTTTTAAGAAGAACACCATTCACTAATTCATTCGACACCAAATGATTCATTTTCCGTAAGTGAATGTGACCCATACGTCTGTGCCAAGAGATTGAGTCTTTTTCCGTGGCTTTGGTAATGAAACAGGTTGCTTGTGCAGTCGTTGTAATAGCTTGGCTCATATCAAGGACATACAGATCATTAATCCTTGGAGCAGATAAGAGAATCCATTCTTTCGGAATCTTGAAGCCGGGTTTCAGCACGTAACATCCATTTGCATCAAAGTGTACTGAAAACTATTTATCACAGATTTGTGAAACGCTGAGAAGATTGTGATCAAGCTGTTGTACAAAGTTGATCTTGTCAAAACTTACAACCCCGTTGGATACCATTCCTTCTCCAGTAATATAACCTCCTTTATCTCCAGCAAAAGCAACATAACCTCCTCTAATAGATTTAACGTCGTAGAGAAGCTTCATGTCACCGGTCATGTGCTTGGATGCCCCACTATCAACAATCCAATGACTGTTGAAAGTTCCTCCTGGAACACCCTGCACATGTACTCACATGATTAGTTGGAGATGGGGACCCAAGCCTTTGTGGTCTTGGGTCTTCCATTTTCATCAACGTAAGTTACTTGAACTTCTCGATGTTGCAGAATTTGTGATGTTCCCCCTGATTCAGTAACCGTTTTTGGTTTCCAGGTCTGTTTTGTTGTACCAGTTTTATTCTTTAAAATTTTAACTTCATGATTGTCTGAAGTTTTTGAATTTTATGGTTTGACAGAAACAGATGCTTTGTTAACCACGTCGGTTTTAATCGCCTTTTCAATTTTCTTGACCTGTTGGCGTTTCTGTTTCTTTTCCTTTTCTTCTACAAGACGGGGATCTGGTTTTGATGAAACAGATCGCTTGAGGTCAATTTGGTCACGGGGATCATCAACTTTGGCTTTTTATTTATGAAGATATGGACAATTGCGAATAATATGTCCAAATGTGCCACATGAAAAACATGATCTTCGTTCTACAAACCTCGAAGTATCATGTGATTGTCTTGTCGATGAACTTTGTGATCCCGAGGTACTAGGTTTTGAACTGTTTGGTTTATTTCTTTTCAAAGAATTAACTTGAATGACATGATCTAAGTTAGATTTATTGGCAAATGTTTCAAGTTTATCTGTTCCCTTCGATTTCACAAAGTTCACCCTTTTATTCTTCTTTTGCGTCTGTTTCTTTTGACCTTGAGTCGGTGATTTACCATTTGGTTTGGTATGATATAGCTGCTTTTTCACTGTTGGTAATTTCTGATTGCCACATTGTTTTCGAACTTCAGCCTTTGGGTTAGGAGGACACTGTCTTACCACAACGTGTGATCCTGTCTTTCCCAAAAACTTGTTGAATCCTCAAAAATTTTACTAATTAAAGATTGATTAACATTCTTAATAGGAAAATCTTTGTCAGAGTAGATTTTATCATCACCAACAAGAGTGTATAGCAAATTCACACTCTCAGACTCTTGTGAGGAAGTAGACGTGGACTCGGTCACAACAGTCGTAGCAGGTTTTGCGGGAGGATCACATAGAATATGAATCTCGAGAGGTATGTCCTCTTCTTTAATTACCACATCTGACTGTGTTAAGTCAGTATCATTAGATTCATCATCTGAAGAATCAGCATCCTCAACAATAACTGGAGGATCCTGATTCTGTTCAGCAGAAGACACACTTGTATCTCCTGATACATACGAATCTGATGATACTTCTGGTTTGTATCCAAGTCCCGTTGTAAACTCCTCAATGTTTAAGGAAACAGATGGCTCAAAATAAGTTCTATCCTCTTCATCAGGCATGGCATCATAATTGTGTCTCACGGGTGGTGGACATTTCTTATAGCCAATGCATGTGACATCAGTTTTCTTTTTCTGAACATCAATGATGTGATCCAACACATAACTAGAGCTCAAATAACTATTTAGCTTAAGATTGATCGCCTCACTTTCAGTTTTTACACAAGCCATCTCTTTTTGCATTATCTCGAGCCTATTGATGTAACAGTTAATGGTTGTTTGTTTTCTTGAAACCATTTTCGTTAGCTCGGATTTGTTTTCTCTTAAATTTTCAATCATTGTTTTATACTCGTTTTCATGGTTTGTATAAAACATGTTAGCTTCTGTACATTTGGCAAGATCCACGATCAACTTTCGGTTGTGTATAAATGTCACATCATACTTGGTTTGCAAAGCCTCATGTTTGCTTTGCAAATCAGACATCTTAGCATTCAAAGAAACATGTTTGTTTTGCAAGTCAGACAATTCAGCATTTAAAGCATCATGTTTGCTTTGCAACTCAGACATATTAGCATCTAAATCAGCACATTTATCACTTAAGCTAGTACAATTATCACAAATAACGATAGTTGGTTCATCGACACATACCTGGCTTGATGAACTGCCGCCATTAGCCATAAAGGCTGAATGAAGAGAAGAAGAAGAAGAAGAAGAATAAGCAGGTTGATCCACCAGAATAGATCTTCTATCATTCCTTGCTGCAGTTTCTTCTAAAAATTCATCAATATCTGTGTCGATTCTCCCACTAGATACATCATTAGAATAATCTTCGCCTGAGGTTGAGATTTCCTCATCTGAACTCCTTGAATCACCAGAACTCTCTTCATCTGAAGATTCACCACCACTGGCGGAAGATTCTCCACCACTGGCGGAAGATTCTCCACCACTGGCGTGTTTCAAATCCTTAGCAGCTTCAGCAAAACAAGCTGCTCCTCCCTGATCACCAATGCCTAATTGCATTGACCAGTCGCAACCTTCATCTATTTGCACCACAAGAGATTGATTGGTATTCGATGGTCCTGCTTGATTGTTTGCAGGGATCAAGGTGCGATTATCATTCCTGGCTTGATTCTGATTCGCCTGGTTGCCTTGACCTCTGAAAGGATTCTGGTTCCTATGCTGAGCTGGCTTTGTGCATTCACACTTGAAATGACCACGTTCACCATAGTTAAAGCACTTAACAGACTGCTTATCAAACCCATACTTGGTGTCTTTCTTGCTTTCCAAGCTGGTTCTACCCGTCCGGTCCATGAAGTCTTTAGCCCGCCTAACAGCACTAGCGAAAGCCCATTTGATGTCCATCATATCCATCTCCTCTTTATATATCTGCTGGTAATCTTCTTGAGTCAGATTGATGTTCCCGATCTGACCTGCTATCAACCCACAATACGCGCTCACCAATGTGTTCAATATCTCCATGTGATCCTTAGCTACTTCAACGCTAACTTTGGAGAAACTTGATGTGTCCAGTCGTACTATATTAGAGGGCTGACCAGCTGATGACGTGCAACCATAACAGGCTTGTTGTTGCACCGGTAGTGGATTGCCGTACAAATCTGTGGTTGGTGCAACAACCGTTGGTCTTGAGGAAGGTGGAAGTGGATTTCCATACAGATCTGTTGGTCCGGTAGATCGAACAGGTAATGGATTTCCCAACATATCGGTTGCTACGATAGATCGTTGGCTTGGCTGTTGTGGAGCTGGTTGTAGTAGATTTCCATACAAGTCTGTGGTTGGAGCTGGCTTAACAGGAACTTGTATCTGATTGCCATACAAATCTGTGCTTGTGACAAACGCCGTTTGAAGTGGAGCATGTTGAGCAGGTTTTGCAGAAGTTCTAGAAGTTCCATAATACATATCAGGATTTTGTTGTACTGGAACCTTTTTCGCCTTTAGACTTTCTTCCTGATCTTTATTCTCCAACATCTGAACGAAATCATGAATTGATGTTGTAGCTAATGTGCCATTGTACTTCAAAATTTCCAAGAAACCCTTCCATTGAAATGGCAGCGCATCGGCCAACTTAGTGACAACCTCTACAGGAGTTGTTACTACCCCATAATGATTAAACTCAGTCAACAAGTGATAAAATCGACTAGTCAAATCTTTTAAAGGTTCTCTTTCCATACAAGTGAAACCATCAAACTCTTTCTTGAGTAATTCATGTCTTAACTTGCGTGACGCTTCATTTCCTTCACCTCTCGTCTTCAATGCGTCCCATAAGCGCTTTGTTGTCTTGAAGCTTACAAACTGATGATAGATTTCTTTGTTTAACGCTTGAGTTAGAATATCAAAAGCCTTCTTTTCTAAATCATAAATCTTCTTCTCATCTGGAGTAAGATCTGCAAAAGACGCGACAGTTGAAGCGGCAACATCAAGTGCTTGATCGAAGTCTGTAATGAATCGTAACCATAACTCTGTGTTTTGCCCAAGAATATACATATGAAATCTGTCTTCCCATATCGGATATTCATTCATGTGCATTAGCTTCGATGGACGATTATTGCTTCCGGTTTCATTTTCACTTAAAAGTAGACTTTGAATACTTTGATTTTGATTTGAAACAAATGCCCATTGAGTTGACGAAATTTGAGGTGACGAAGATTGTGCAGGAGGTTCGGCCCATGAAGGAGATAATCCTGTGCTTCTATACTTACTTTCCGTATTAGACGGAGTACCCCACCAATCCGGATTCATTTTGAATATTTAATGACGAATACCTGAATAAATCACACAAATCAAACAGTTAAGAATATTTTAAAAAGCTTCTGTTAATAATATCAAAAGATATGTGACGAAATCAAAGGGTTTTCGTCGCTGAAGTGCTTGATTGACACTTCTGATTTTGTCGCTGAAATGCTTGATTGAGACTTCTGATTTCGTCGCTGAAATGTTTGACTGACACTTCTGATTTCGTCAGGAAAAGTGATTTCGTCGCTGAATGTTGGACCGTTCTACGACCTTAAACCGTCAGTTAAGGCAGTTCATCTTTGCGTACGAAGGCGGAATCAACGTAAACAAAGTCATAACAGCTCTAATCCTTTTAATCTTTCTTTTCTGATTGATATTTGTGCTTGTACAATGTTTTCTGATACAAATCCGGCAGCACCTTGTCTCTCATACAATAACCTCTCTCCTTCAGATCTATCTACCAAATGAACACACAACCTATTTATAAGCTGAAGATTTCGCTTGAGATTGCTTCAAGCGAAATCTCTTGATGTTGATTTCGCTTGAACTGATTTCAAGCGAAATCTTCAAGTCAACTCAATACAAACCCTAATTAATACCCTGTCATGTGTTCTTTCAATCAATCTAGACACAAAACTTAATGCAGACGAAGTCAACAGACATTCAATGCACTAACAGACTCCCCCTTGGATGTTGACGAAGTCTTCAGCTCCTGAGTCTTCAGTCTTGGTCTTTTCTCCAACATTGTAAAAACTTTCCTCAATCTTTATCTTCAATCTTCAAACTTTAAACTCCATTCTTCCCTTTGACCGTTGATCCAGACTCCTCATTTCACATACTCCCCCTCTCGATATGCTAGAATTTGAGATGTCTGGTTCAAGCTTTGTCATTTAGCTTCCGTGGGAATTCCTAAAACCTGCATATTCTCTACCACAACATAAGTTTCACAAATTTATTACACTTAGATTTAAAAACTTACTGGTAGAAATCATTCATTCATCAAACATACTAGTTACATCAAGTTCAAATGAATGATCTTGATTAACTAACCCCTCAATCTTTCAAAAACATTTGTATATGACATTCAAAGTTTTCAACATATTCTCCCAAACCAATTCATCATGTTTAGCACTTGGAATTTTGAATATCAGTTTTTCAACATCAGTTTTCAAAAATCTTTTTGAATTTTCAAAACTTTATGCTAAAACACACTAAAATCTTTTTGGATTTTGAGGTTTAAAGAAATGCAGTAAACAAATATATACAAACAATATTTTTGTGAGTTTGTGTAAGAGGATCATATCAGTTTATGAGACAAAACACAAGCACCGTTAAGCTTTAATCATTTTAAGTTCTAAACGATTCACTTAGATTGTCAGTATATTGGTCCACTTAAATTTTCACACAAAGTTCAACTGCTTCGAGATACGAGTTTAATGTCTTAGATACTTAAACTTATTCGCGTATCCCACCTCAGAATATACTCCTGTATCCAAATCCCAATATTCAGTCTTACAGGTAAGTATAACATCAATGATATCTGTAAGGGGTTAATAATTTATGAAGAATCATGAGAGCTCAGGTCAGAACTACCGTTCAGCAGAGAGATCATGATTCAACTTTTGGGTGTGTCCCCTTTAGAGGATCTTTTTTACAACAGCATTGCTAAGCAATTTTATTGTCTTATCATTGATGCTGAGGGTGATGCTATGTTTCAAGCATTTGCAGAAAGTATTATTCGAGGACTAGGTCAGAACCACCATTCAGCAGAAGTCCCGGAATAATACCCCAGATATCACTGAGTATAAAAACCTAGTATATCAGAATACGAGACCTTTCAAACAAGATTTCGGGGGTTACCCATATATCCGAGAGATGTTACCCACGATATAAGCAAGTTTGAATTTAGGTTTATATCTCGTCACATATCATCAGTGAGACCGTTTATCACATTTGACATTTCATATCTTTAGCATGCTGTGATTGTCTACTGATTTACTATCATTTCCTCTTCTTTAACACAACACTCATTTTCATTTTTCAATGTTTTTGAAATTTTCAAATTTTCTAATTTTTTTTAAAAATTTTTCTCCCCCTAAAATCAAAATATGTTTCAATTTTGATTTTCTGAGAAAATTTGAAAACAAACTATACAAGAAACGAGACAAACTGATATCAAATCGCTTCAATTCGCCATTCACTCGGCTTAACAATCAGAACTCCCCCTGACAACAAACTATTTTCCCATTTAGATTTCAAAACACTTAAGTTTGTTTTAATCAAATGGTTTTTCCGGAAAATTAGTTTTGTTTGACTTTTTACAAACTCGGGGTTTCATCACATTGTTTACTTTTAACCATTTTGAAAGATTTAACAATTAAGACCCTTGTCAACAACAAACACTAGTAGAAAATCAAGTACAACTTAATGTCCCTGATTTACCACTTGTAAATCAAAATATCACAGTTACCATCCTGTGAATTTCTCAAGAAATGTGCCGATTCATGTTCCACGCTTACCAACCTGGGAACTCCGGCAAGTCAGGTTTTTCTATTTGAAAAGATTCACCCAAGCCTGACCAGCCTTGGGTTTGACAGTTTTTACCTCAACACATGGCTCTTCTGGTTTTGACAAACCAGAATCATTGCCTGCACATGGCTTGTCTGACTTTGACCTGTCAGATTCATTGCCTGATGGTGGCTTGTCTGACTTTAACACATCAGATTCATCGCCGACCATTTTCTTCTTCTTCTTCTTCTCTTTTGTCCTCATATTTGCATCTGAAGAATTCAATTTACTTGACTTTGCAGTCGAGTGAGTTGATTCATCAGAACTTTTATTCAATCTGTCCGGTGAACCCGAAGACAAAATCTTCTCCAGATACTCTCTCGCCTTTTTCCTTTTCTTTCGCAGTCTGTCTTTCTGCCCCTGTGAAAGCTTCACTTTCTTTTCTTGAATTGTCTGATCCTGAACTTTAGGTTTTAGAACCTTCTGTTCATGGGGCTTGACGTTGACTGGCTTCTTTGTCATTCTTTGAGATTCAACCCTTGATCTTCCCATTGATCTCCTTGGGCAATCTCTAGCAATGTGACCTTTGATCTGGCAGTTATAGCATCTTCTTGTCTCATAACTCCAATTCTGGCAGTTAACAGCAATGTGTCCTCTCACACCACAAGTGTAGCACACTCTGTTATCGTACCATTCACCACTTTCACACCATATGCTTAGATCATAACATTTTCTGGCTTTGTGGTGATCATCTCTCCTCTTTAATGCTGGATTTGTCTTTTGAGTACTGTGGTTAAACCTGCACCACTTATTACCAACATTTTGTGAGTTTTCATTTTTAAATTTTTGTAATTTTTCAAAATGATTGTATGACTTATCTGATGGGCTTTTATTTTCATTTTTAGAATTTTTCAAATTTTTAACTTTTTGTTTCTGTTCTACACTCTTCTTAACAGGTTTTTGTTTAGAACATTCACCTGTTTCAGTAGATTGCAAAACAGTATTTTTAAATTTTTCTTGTAAATCTAAAAATATTTTTCTTTTCTTTTCTTTTTCATCATCAGATATTTCATCACAATCTTCAATTTTGACTTTGACTTTGTCAAAATTTGTGACATTGTCACTTATTGGAACAGAATTGATCGGTTTTGGACACTCATATGGTGCCGAAGTCACAAAACCTTTCAATTTATTCTCTAATTCAGCAATTTTGTTCCGAGCAATTTCAGCTTCTTTTTCAAGCCGAATGATTTTCTGAAGATGAGAATTTATTTCAATCTGTTTTTCAAGATTATTGTTAAAAATGGCAGATTTTTCATCTTCTAAAATCTTCATTTGACTTTGAAAATCTTTCTCTTTTTCTTTAAAATTTTTGTTTTCTAATGACAAACTCTCAACATTCTCCAAAAGTTTGTCATTTTCAGATTTTAGTTTTTCGCAATTCAAGCGCACATCCAAAATCTGTTCATCATCAGCTTTCTTCTCGTCTTTCAAAGCTTTGTTTTCCAATGTCAAATTCTCCATATCTTTCAAGAATTTCACACTGTCTGTTTCTGATTTTTCATAATTCGAACATTTTCCATTCATCTCTCCATTATCAGCTTCCTTCTTTGAAATTACTTCTTCAAAAACCTGTTGTTTTTCCGTAACAGCTTCTTTCTTAATATCTTCAATTTCTTCAACATCTGCTGCCTTTTGATTTATCTTTTTCGCAGCAAGTTTATTCTTGAGCTCGTCAATTTGTTCTGCAAAAGAATCATTAACCATTTCAGATGAAAATAAATGTTTATAAAACTCAAGTTTCTCAAGTTCTTTACTATCATCATCACACTCTTCATCAGATGAGTATGAATGATCAAAAACTGGAACTTTTTCTGAAATAACTTCTGAAACTTTTTCATCTTTTTCAGAACTAACTTCAAAACTCTTTTCTATTTTATCCACAACAATTTTTGAATCAACAATTTTTGAATCCTTGTTTATTGAAAATGATTTTCTAGAATTTTGTTTTCCGGCAAGAATATCAATAATATCCATTGAATTATTGTTAAAAATATCATCTGCAAAGGAACAACCATATTCATCATCACTATCCATATTTAGATAACAATTTTCACAATGTCAATCACTTTCAAATGAAATTATCCTGCTCAAACGAAATCGCCTTGAATCACCTGCAAACAAACAAACAAGCAAACACTTAGTAAAATTTTCAATTTTGAAAAATTCAACAAGTTTAAGCGAAACACTTTGGAATGAAATGACTTCAAGCGAAATCAGCACTATAATACTGTTCAAGCGAAATCTGATCCAAGCACTTTTCAAGCGAAAACTACTATTTCGCTTCAACTAATTAGAACCTTCAAGCGAAATCCCACAAGATCAGATTAAACAGTTTCAAGCGAAACCCAGAAATACACTTCAAGCGAAAATTGAAAGAACAGTTTCGCTTCAACTGTTCAAGCGAAAACCACTATTTCGCTTCAGAAGTTTCAAGCGAAATTGTCTGATTTCAAGTCAAATTGTCTGATTTCAAGCGAAATCAACCTATAATCTTCGAATACTTTCAAGCGAAAACCTGTTTTTGGTCATTTTTAACATGTTTTAGTCTGAATTTTAGGCTGAATCTTTGTAGGCTTTGTTAAAACTACGTTTTACACGATATACTCGAAAATCAGACAATTTCGACCGTTGGAACTTGTTCAGATCTGAAAAATATAAAAAGAAATGAGTAGAAAGAAGATAATCCGGTAGAATTAAGCTGCTATGGTATGAACTCCTTGTCCTGAGCTCTGATACCACTTGTTGGACCGTTCTACGACCTTAAACCGTCAGTTAAGGCAGTTCATCTTTGCGTACGAAGGCGGAATCAACGTAAACAAAGTCATAACAGCTCTAATCCTTTTAATCTTTCTTTTCTGATTGATATTTGTGCTTGTACAATGTTTTCTGATACAAATCCGGCAGCACCTTGTCTCTCATACAATGACCTCTCTCCTTCAGATCTATCTACCAAATGAACACGCAACCTATTTATAAGCTGAAGATTTCGCTTGAGATTGCTTCAAGCGAAATCTCTTGATGTTGATTTCGCTTGAACTGATTTCAAGCGAAATCTTCAAGTCAACTCAATACAAACCCTAATTAATACCCTGTCATGTGTTCTTTCAATCAATCTAGACACAAAACTTAATGCAGACGAAGTCAACAGACATTCCATGCACTAACACTGAAAGGTGATTTCGTCGCTAAAAGTTGATTTCATCGCGAAAGGTGATTTCGTCGCTGAAAGGTGATTTCGTCGCAAAAGGTGATTTCGTCCAGAAATGCCAAAAGTGATTTCGTCGCTGATCTGTTTTCGTCGCTGATTGAAGAAAATAGCCTGATTTCGTTGAAATTGGGTTTTCGTCCAGCTTGAAGTGTTTTCGTCCAGGAGCTGGTTATAATTGGATTTTGTCCAGAAGGTAATGTTGACAAATGTGATTTCGTCCAGCAAAGTGGTGATTTCACCCAGCTTATTTCGTTGACAATTTGGTACAGACAAGTTGATATTTTTCAAACCTTATCCTTATCTTCTGACAACAAAAACCATCTTTTTCAAACTCACCTTACTTTCTGCCATACCAAAGCTTCTTTTTCAACATAAAATCATCATTTGAATGACACAATTTTCAAACAATTGTTTTTATAATCAACAACAAACACAATAATTCAGACACGAATAAAGATCAAAACCATAGATAATTCAAGAACACTTTGAAGATGGACAAGAACAACTTGAATATTCTGTCCAAGTTTTCACCAGACAAATTTTGGAGTTCCAAATTTTTGCTAAACTTTCAATAAAAAAACCCACAATAACATACAAGCATGTAATATAACAAGGTTTTATATGAATTAATAAGCAAAACAACAAGATTTACACGATTTTAAAAACGATTTTTTCCAGAAAATGTATGATTTTAAACTCCAAAATACAAGAAAAACACTTTAAAATCTTTCAAATCACAATAAAAACACTTGGTTTTAACAAGGAATCGAGCCAATGCTCTGATACCAATTGTAGGTCCACCCGGAGGATCGAGTAACCTCTATTCCCTGTTTTCCGACAAACCCGTGAGTGCAAAATCCAAACGGGAAAGTTAAATCAAGTTACGAACACAAACACAAAGATTCAACGATTAACACTCCATTGTATTAATGCGTATGAAACCGTTACAAAGCAATGTTTACAAGATATCCTTATAAACTCTCAGTGTGTGTGTGTTTACAGTGTTCGCTCTCAAATCTATTCAGACTTGTCTAACTGTGTTATGTCTGTTGTCTGTGTATATATACTAACAAGTTGACGAAATCAAGTGGCCCACGAAATCTTATCAACGAAATCCCATCATTATGACGAAATCACCCTGATTTCGTCACCTCTGGGGTTTTCGTCAGAAGGTGTTTTCACCAAAGGTGTTTTCACCAACATAAGGGATTTCGTCACAAGTGTTGGGCCAATGGCTTGGGCATGGACTTTCTCAACTGGGCTTTCTTTGATCTGGGCTTTCTTTGATTGTTGGGCCAAACTAACAAACAGACAAACACTTAACACTATAAACTAGTCTAATATGCAAACTGCACACACGCAGTTGCATTTACATCGTTCGATACAAAGTAGATCGCATACCGAGTCAAGACATGAGGTTGTCTTGACTACGGCCTTCACTTCGTAGCCGAGTCGAACCGAGCCGAGCCGTATCCACATAATATGTATCAACAATTCTCTCAACTTGAAAATACTTGAACTGTGGGCAGAATTGTAGTTTTGAGCTGGAAGAAAAAACAACATTTGATTTTGAGCTGAGTGCAAAAACATAATTTTAAACGGAGGGCGAAACCGTAATTTTAAACTGGGAACAAAATAAAAAAAAAGAGTTTTTGACCCGCGGGCAAAAGCGTAATTTTGAGCTAAGGGCAAAGTTGTAATTTTATTTTGAGTTGGGGACAAGAACGTAATTTTAAACGAAGGACGAAAGCGAATTTTAAACTGGAAATAAAATAAAATTAAAAATGTGTTGGTACAATAGGGGAGTGCCACACAGCTGTGTGGCACTATTCCCCTAAGTTGGTTTTTGTATATGTAGGAAATTGTTGGATCTAATTATAAGGGGGGAGGGGGTTGTGATTAGGGCTGTAAACAAACCGAACGTTCAGCGAACAGTTCGTGAACCGTTCGGCGGGAAGTTCGTTTATGTTTGTTCGAGTAGATTAACGAACGAACACGGACAAAAAATTTCGTGCGGTTAGCTTAGCGAACGAACACAAACATAGGTCTCGTTCGTTCGACTGCGTTCGTGAACGTTCGGTAATATGTTCGGTTATGTTCGTCCGTGTTTGTTTAATTATATTAAAAAATAATATATAATGAACCTTTTATCTAAACATATTGAAAACTTGAAACCCTATTTTTTCTAAGTTAACTAAAATTTGGACATGCTAAGACATTTTTGGGGATAATTATATCTAAGTTAGTTAAAGTTGATTCATCGTTTGGTGGTGTATTAGACTTCTTTTGTTTTGATTTATCATTTGATGGTTGTATTTAACTACTTATATCCAATGTTTAAGGATAACAATACTTTTATTTTTTTATTTTCTAGTTAAATGTTCGTTTGCGTTCTTTTGTGTTCGCTTGCGTTCTTTTGTGTTCGAGACCAGTGTTCACGAACTGTTCGTAAACAATTGAATTTTCTTAACGAACGAACACGAACATAAACTTATGTTCGGTATGCGTTCGTGAACATGTTAATTTCCTTAATGAACGAACACGAGCATGGCCTTGTTCGTGTTCGTTCGGTTTGTTTACAGCCCTAGTGGTGATCACTCATCACTCACAAGATCCAATCAAGTTTCGCCATGTCATCAGCCATTATTCCATCACTCGCAACCTTTTTTTAGTGGAAATGGTCATCATTCACAACACCCAACAATAAACCCTCAACTTCTAAAATCCATATGGGATCCCGTGTTTTGACTTAAGCACATCCCGTGCACATCCCGTGCACATCCCGTGTTTTGACATATCTAGCATCTCAACTTCATAAGCATTTCAACTTCATGTTTTGACTTAAGCACATCCCGTGCGAGATTTCAAAACATCTTCAACTTCTAAAATCCATATGGGATCTTTTTTATCTCCACAATTAGACCCTTGTGGATAATCATCATTCAAATCAGAGTCCTTAATCGGATTCCTTATGTACCTTAATTCGAACACTTCGGTTCCTAGTAATCGAAATCGAATTTTCTTTTTGAATCTTTCTATCTTTATAGTTGGATTCTTGATAACGTTTAAAGTACCAAATGAAATCCACGGAATGGATTCCTAGTGTGCCTTAAATGCATGTACGCAATTTACAAGACAAATTAACGAACAATTTTGTGGTTATATGATATGTGTTTATGTGTTCTCCTCTATGTTTTTGTGTGTTACGATTTTCCAAATCCTCATAGAATCTTTCATATCTTCATATGAGAGATTCATAGTAGGATATTCAAAAGGTACTACCTTAAATCCTTATGGGCTTCTACCTGGTAGTTAAGACCCTTGGGTTATATAGTACCACTCCATGATTCATAAGAGACCCTCTTAGTAGTCTAGTCAAAAAGATTGATTCACAATTTGGTTAGAGAACGACATCTAGTGATGTAGCTGAACAGACTCCTTGATAGTCTATTTAGATCATTTATTGATTTATTCTACGGGACTCTATGGCGGTCTAGTTACACTCATCACAGGATTGTTCATTTGGTTTTACCCTACTCATTATCAAATGCACTGTGTGGACTATGCAAGGAAGTACGTAGTTATGGATGCATACATAAACTATGAAATTCCATGCGCAGAAACCACAGTAAGATTTATTATGTGTAAGAGCCGATAGTGACAACAATAACGAAATGAGAACGATGTAATGGAGGTACGGTGGACGCACCAATGACGCTTCATATACTTGTATATAAGTATCCCTCTTACATTGCAATCATGATGTTATCAAAGGTTACTAGAAGTTCAGAACCCTAACCAATGTTGTTTGATCTTTTCAACTTCATATTTTCAAGCTCTCACAAGTTTCCTCTAAATAAATTTCGGGACGAAATTTCCTAAAGTAGGGGAGACTGTAACACCTGTGCCTCCACGGACATCAAACAAATGCCAAACCAATGAAATATTGTATTTCATACTTGGGATTTGTAAAAATATGTGTATCTTTTGCACATATCTATTCTTGTTCGATTTCAAGCTCTAAATCGCTTTCTGGAAGGTTATACGCGCACTGATGCGTAGATATAACCAGTTTAATCCAACGAACACTCCGGAATAGTGAAATAGGCTTAACATACCTTAAATAACCTTTACATAACTTAGATATAAGTTTTGGAAGGTTTGGTGTGGTGAAATCAAAGTTAAATCGCTTACAGGAACTAAAGTTGACAAACTGCGAAAGTATGCCAATTTGAACTGTAACAGACCTTCCGGAGCATGACCATAAGTTAAACATACCATAAATATCCTTCACATAGCTTAGAAATAGGCTTTGAGGGGTTCGGTGTGCTAAAATAAACTTTTGGGTCATTCAGGGACTAAAAGTGTCAAAAAGTGCACAAGTTTGCATTTTCGCGCATAACTTACGTTCTGAATACATCTGGACATCCAAAAATTTATGTAAGCATGACTACATTATATTTTAGTGTTCGCCTTAAGAAAAATCCATTCGTCGCATCATTTGGATCGTTTTTCGCGCTTGTGCGCATTCCGTCGTAATTAAGCGAACATCGCGTTCGTACGACCAAACGAACCATCATCCGGCATATTTTTGAGCATGTTTCATGTCCACAATGTTTAGGCAACATTTTAGGGCCTTAAAGTTGGCTTTACGGGCCTTAGAAGTGTCGGAAATGGCCTTAAACACGTGCAGGGACCTAAACTGTCATTTCTGAAACATATGTGCAGATCAGAGGCCCCAAGCGGCCCGCATTGTGTTTACCTAAATCTAAAGCGGGCCGCATTAGCCCTTCTGACCAGATTAAATGAATCAGACAGCTGGTTGCAGCTGTTTTGCACTTCTAATCCCCCTTCCACATGTCAATTCCTTATGGTGGTGAGCATTTTGAGGCACCATAACTTCCCGACAAGTGTACGGCCTTGATCGTTTCCCCTTTTCCAAGAAACGATCTCAACGGTGGACCGAATACTATAAATACCCCACCCCCCATTGCTTTATTTCTTACAAGAATTCTGATTTTGAGAGCTCTAAGTTGAAACCATTGTTTCATACCTGAGTTCTTGAAGTCGGGATTAGCATTCGGGGACCCTGGGTAAGTATTCTTTCGTTCTTTTCCTTATTTTATTGCTTTTAGAGTCAGAAAGTCAAACTTTGTTTGACTTTCAGCGTTGACCAGTAATGGTCAATGCGAAGTTCGTTTGAACTTCGCAACGTGAGTGTAATCACGTTGGTCATAGTCCCTTGGGACTATGCCCACTGATTACCACGTTGTCTAGAGTCGTAGGGTAGGCGATCTGATAAATCGCCTATACCTTCGAACTCGACCCATTTGGTCGATCATTAGGATCCGACCAAATACATTAGGTGACCATAGTAGGTAGGGAATAACCTTCCGAGGTTATACCCTATGGTCACATCGTTTAAGTAGTTGTATGATAGGTAGTTTATATGCCTTAGGTAAATTACCAGAATACCCTTTTCATGTATAATTGGTAATTAAGCATATGTAACCTAAACTTTTGTCACATAACTGATTATGTAACATGTTTAGGCATATAACACTTGTCATAGGACTAGTTAGACGGTCTGAACGCGTTTCACACGAACGACGCGTTAAAGTAGCATAAGCTACCTAAACGGGTCGTAATGGGCCGCGATGGGTCGATAGCACTTAGGTTTGGTTTCATTGTAGTATGTAGGTCTTGTTAAACCATATCATATGAGTTCCAAAACTCGTTTGGTTTACCAAGCCTCATCCTATCCGATCTCCCGATTTAGATCCGGTTTATTTATATAGTTTTAGATTGCCGATTGATTCCGTGCTCCCTCAAGCTTTGTTTGGTTGTTGTTCAAGACCTCCAAGCATTCTCAGGCGAGTACATTCTTCCCCTATTTTACTGTTTTCAATTGTTTTGGGGTGACTCATATGTGCTAAATGTTTTCGATGTTATAACAAATGGTTCCAAAAACGATTAAAACGATTTATACAAAACTAATAACGATTTCATAAAGTGAACAAACTTGTTGGTTGTGTTTACATAACAAATGACATTCATTAGCAATGATCAAGCCGACCAGTATTAGGTTATGGTACCATAGGATCTGACAAATCCCGTTATTTACTACCCCCGTGGTTATGTGTGGGCAATGGTAGGTAGCGACTGAATCTGTAATTATTAACTTACCCTATGGAGGTTTGTTAATACGAAACCGAGAAGCGACGAAAACGAGAAGCGACGAAAGTCACGAAGGTTTGAATGTTATTAGCGAGACGACCACATAAGTAGTTTCACGACCTAAAACGAATTAAACAATTAACGATTGGGTTTCACACGATGTTTTAACGATTGGGTAACGATTGGGTTTTCACACGATGTTTTAACGATTGGGTAACGATTGGGTAACGATTGGGTTTTCACACGATGTTTTAACGATTGGGTAACGATTGGGTAACGATTGGGTTTTCACACAATGTTTTAACGATTGGGTAACGATTGGGTAACGATTGGGTTTTCACACGATGTTTTAACAATTACTTTGGTGGTTTGGTTTGGATTAAATGATTAAGTAACAATGCGTGTGGAATATGATACAAGCATGGTGGATACGCCGCTGGTACTTCCTATATATAAGTGTTTGTATGGTATTACATATTGTAGTGTTATTTGAATCATTTCAGCTCGAGACATAGAACATTTTATACAAGTAACATACTTTTCACAAGACATTTATTTACAAACAACTTATCTTATACAAACTCATATTACATGGTTATTCATTTAATCATGCTTTATTTTCTTATTTATACATATCACCTGAACTTATCATTGTTTTTCCAAATAATTTACTAAAACAAATGTTTTTGGGTTAAGAGTCATGGCTACGAGGTTTTACAAATTATAACCCGCTTGATTTGAGTTGGTTAATTGAGTTGCAATATTATACTCTTTTCAAAACAAGGTTTTTAAATAAAGTATTGCAACATCTAAACTAGCCATGATTTCGACACTCCTACAAAACCTATGTACTCGCCAGCATTTCTTTGCTGACCTCGTTTTCACATATGTTTCAGGTATTGTTGAATGGTATCGATTGATAAGATGCATGCTCACATAGGACTGGACAAGGCCTTAGTGACTAAATAACAATGATAGATTACGTTTAAATTGTATATTTAGATTTCCAGACAATGTAATTATTCAATGATTAATAAAACGAAACACTTTTTGGTATCCATGGTTATGAAACATTAATTCTGTTGCAACACGCCCCGATGTTTCCGCCACGTTTTGTATGTTCTACGTGGTCGGGGTGTGACAGAAAAGATGGTATCAGAGCCAATGGTTATAGGGAATTAGGTTATTAGTAATGCTTTGACCTAGTCTATAACCTTCTTAGGACCCTAACGCGAGTTTACTTGCGTTTAGTCATAAAACAATACCGTCGCCTATCCTTAGGCGACGACCACAACAAGAACATAAATTTCAAAACCGCTTTGAAAACTAATCATCTGTTCTAGGATGATTGATTTCTAGGTTTTGAACCCTCTATTGTAAGGTTTTGAACTCTCTATTATATGGTTTTGAACCTCTTTGAGTTTTCAAAACTTCGTCAAGGTTTTGGGTTTTAAATAATGTGAACACGTGCGAATTGGAAGGGTGAATGCCTGTATTCTGAGTTTTCTGTCTAGGCAAGCACTTCGTATACATCTCATCAGACGCGAGACCAGTTGTGCTTACCTGGGAATTCTTGGGGTGAGTGTTCACTTATAGGCGAGCATGTCTTCGCGATACATTATTTTTGACCCATTTACTTTGATCAGTCACCGTCTCATTTGTTTGCCTTAGGTAACAAACAAATGATCGCAATCTTCATGCGTAATCATTCTGTTTTGATTGTCCAATAACCTTTCACCTGTTTCTCCCTATGCCTTTCTTTTCCTTCAAGAATGTCTCTTCATCACGATGACGCCCAGATATCTGAGCAAGCAGCCAAAATTCGCTCAGCGAATAGGCGAAGTAGTCCTGAAGACTGTTGAATTAGCTACTGCCATGTATCCTCTCCAGGATGAAGCCACTCAAGAGTCACCAAGACAGGCAGGACCTAGTCAGGTGATAACACCATCAGCCAATGAACCAATCGGGGAATCAAAGACCATGGATGAACGATTCCCTAAGAAGTCAAAGAAACGAAAGGCTTCTTAGAAGTTCGCTGTGGTCACTCACAATGGTCGAACCGTTCCCAACCAACCAACTCAACCCCCTGCTAGGTGTGTATGGTTTTTCCTATGATACCTACATCAAGGAACTATGTACCTTACAAACTACTCTTGTGATTTCTCTCTTTCAAATGATTGCTCATGATTCCCTCGAAAATTTTAAGTACTCGTTTCACTCTAAGAAACAAAGTACAGAAAATTAAGAGATATTATGAGTAATCGTGCCTTTCGCACATCTGTGCCTTTAAATCCTTGGTTAGATAACTAAGGGTATCTTCAAATCTCATACCCATTACGTTTTGATTTTTCAAACATACACAGTACCAGTATTTCAAAACAATCTTCATGATCTCAAAACATTTCATATAGTTTGAAAACAATTTTTCTAGATGCATTGTCTATGTTATTTCAAAAACATTGGCCATGTTATCAAAACCAACCTTTCTAATTTCAAAATATTTCATATAGTCTGAAGACAATATTAACACAATACATTTTCTTATCAAGAGCATGATTTCGAAAAGCATCATTCATATTTTCAAAAACCTTATACATAATTTCAAAATTCATCTCGCATGATTTTAAAATATTTTTGTAAAAAATATCTATCTAATACACCTACTTTATGATTTCAAAATATTATATATATAAGGTTTCAAAAACATTTTTTTAACCCATGCATAGTTTTCCAAATATATTTTCCTCACACATTTACATAACCTTCAAATTCTGCTTCATATGTCGCCTTGACATATCTAGCATCTCAACTTCATAAGCATTTCAACTTCATGTTTTGACTTAAGCACATCCCGTGCGAGATTTCAAAACATCTTCAACTTCTAAAATCCATATGGGATCTTTTTTATCTCCACAATTAGACCCTTGTGGATAATCATCATTCAAATCAGAGTCCTTAATCGGATTCCTTATGTACCTTAATTCGAACACTTTGGTTCCTAGTAATCGAAATCGAATTTTCTTTTTGAATCTTTCTATCTTTATAGTTGGATTCTTGATAACGTTTAAAGTACCAAATGAAATCCACGGAATGGATTCCTAGTGTGCCTTAAATGCATGTACGCAATTTACAAGACAAATTAACGAACAATTTTGTGGTTATATGATATGTGTTTATGTGTTCTCCTCTATGTTTTTGTGTGTTACGATTTTCCAAATCCTCATAGAATCTTTCATATCTTCATATGAGAGATTCATAGTAGGATATTCAAAAGGTACTACCTTAAATCCTTATGGGCTTCTACCTGGTAGTTAAGACCCTTGGGTTATATAGTACCACTCCATGATTCATAAGAGACCCTCTTAGTAGTCTAGTCAAAAAGATTGATTCACAATTTGGTTAGAGAACGACATCTAGTGATGTAGCTGAACAGACTCCTTGATAGTCTATTTAGATCATTTATTGATTTATTCTACGGGACTCTATGGCGGTCTAGTTACACTCATCACAGGATTGTTCATTTGGTTTTACCCTACTCATTATCAAATGCACTGTGTGGACTATGCAAGGAAGTACGTAGTTATGGATGCATACATAAACTATGAAATTCCATGCGCAGAAACCACAGTAAGATTTATTATGTGTAAGAGCCGATAGTGACAACAATAACGAAATGAGAACGATGTAATGGAGGTACGGTGGACGCACCAATGACGCTTCATATACTTGTATATAAGTATCCCTCTTACATTGCAATCATGATGTTATCAAAGGTTACTAGAAGTTCAGAACCCTAACCAATGTTGTTTGATCTTTTCAACTTCATATTTTCAAGCTCTCACAAGTTTCCTCTAAATAAATTTCGGGACGAAATTTCCTAAAGTAGGGGAGACTGTAACACCTGTGCCTCCACGGACATCAAACAAATGCCAAACCAATGAAATATTGTATTTCATACTTGGGATTTGTAAAAATATGTGTATCTTTTGCACATATCTATTCTTGTTCGATTTCAAGCTCTAAATCGCTTTCTGGAAGGTTATACGCGCACTGATGCGTAGATATAACCAGTTTAATCCAACGAACACTCCGGAATAGTGAAATAGGCTTAACATACCTTAAATAACCTTTACATAACTTAGATATAAGTTTTGGAAGGTTTGGTGTGGTGAAATCAAAGTTAAATCGCTTACAGGGACTAAAGTTGACAAACTGCGAAAGTATGCCAATTTGAACTGTAACAGACCTTCCGGAGCATGACCATAAGTTAAACATACCATAAATATCCTTCACATAGCTTAGAAATAGGCTTTGAGGGGTTCGGTGTGCTAAAATAAACTTTTGGGTCATTCAGGGACTAAAAGTGTCAAAAAGTGCACAAGTTTGCATTTTCGCGCATAACTTACGTTCTGAATACATCTGGACATCCAAAAATTTATGTAAGCATGACTACATTATATTTTAGTGTTCGCCTTAAGAAAAATCCATTCGTCGCATCATTTGGATCGTTTTTCGCGCTTGTGCGCATTCCGTCGTAATTAAGCGAACATCGCGTTCGTACGACCAAACGAACCATCATCCGGCATATTTTTGAGCATGTTTCATGTCCACAATGTTTAGGCAACATTTTAGGGCCTTAAAGTTGGCTTTACGGGCCTTAGAAGTGTCGGAAATGGCCTTAAACACGTGCAGGGACCTAAACTGTCATTTCTGAAACATATGTGCAGATCAGAGGCCCCAAGCGGCCCGCATTGTGTTTACCTAAATCTAAAGCGGGCCGCATTAGCCCTTCTGACCAGATTAAATGAATCAGACAGCTGGTTGCAGCTGTTTTGCACTTCTAATCCCCCTTCCACATGTCAATTCCTTATGGTGGTGAGCATTTTGAGGCACCATAACTTCCCGACAAGTGTACGGCCTTGATCGTTTCCCCTTTTCCAAGAAACGATCTCAACGGTGGACCGAATACTATAAATACCCCACCCCCCATTGCTTTATTTCTTACAAGAATTCTGATTTTGAGAGCTCTAAGTTGAAACCATTGTTTCATACCTGAGTTCTTGAAGTCGGGATTAGCATTCGGGGACCCTGGGTAAGTATTCTTTCGTTCTTTTCCTTATTTTATTGCTTTTAGAGTCAGAAAGTCAAACTTTGTTTGACTTTCAGCGTTGACCAGTAATGGTCAATGCGAAGTTCGTTTGAACTTCGCAACGTGAGTGTAATCACGTTGGTCATAGTCCCTTGGGACTATGCCCACTGATTACCACGTTGTCTAGAGTCGTAGGGTAGGCGATCTGATAAATCGCCTATACCTTCGAACTCGACCCATTTGGTCGATCATTAGGATCCGACCAAATACATTAGGTGACCATAGTAGGTAGGGAATAACCTTCCGAGGTTATACCCTATGGTCACATCGTTTAAGTAGTTGTATGATAGGTAGTTTATATGCCTTAGGTAAATTACCAGAATACCCTTTTCATGTATAATTGGTAATTAAGCATATGTAACCTAAACTTTTGTCACATAACTGATTATGTAACATGTTTAGGCATATAACACTTGTCATAGGACTAGTTAGACGGTCTGAACGCGTTTCACGCGAACGACGCGTTAAAGTAGCATAAGCTACCTAAACGGGTCGTAATGGGCCGCGATGGGTCGATAGCACTTAGGTTTGGTTTCATTGTAGTATGTAGGTCTTGTTAAACCATATCATATGAGTTCCAAAACTCGTTTGGTTTACCAAGCCTCATCCTATCCGATCTCCCGATTTAGATCCGGTTTATTTATATAGTTTTAGATTGCCGATTGATTCCGTGCTCCCTCAAGCTTTGTTTGGTTGTTGTTCAAGACCTCCAAGCATTCTCAGGCGAGTACATTCTTCCCCTATTTTACTGTTTTCAATTGTTTTGGGGTGACTCATATGTGCTAAATGTTTTCGATGTTATAACAAATGGTTCCAAAAACGATTAAAACGATTTATACAAAACTAATAACGATTTCATAAAGTGAACAAACTTGTTGGTTGTGTTTACATAACAAATGACATTCATTAGCAATGATCAAGCCGACCAGTATTAGGTTATGGTACCATAGGATCTGACAAATCCCGTTATTTACTACCCCCGTGGTTATGTATGGGCAATGGTAGGTAGCGACTGAATCTGTAATTATTAACTTACCCTATGGAGGTTTGTTAATACGAAACCGAGAAGCGACGAAAACGAGAAGCGACGAAAGTCACGAAGGTTTGAATGTTATTAGCGAGACGACCACATAAGTAGTTTCACGACCTAAAACGAATTAAACAATTAACGATTGGGTTTCACACGATGTTTTAACGATTGGGTAACGATTGGGTTTTCACACGATGTTTTAACGATTGGGTAACGATTGGGTAACGATTGGGTTTTCACACGATGTTTTAACGATTGGGTAACGATTGGGTAACGATTGGGTTTTCACACAATGTTTTAACGATTGGGTAACGATTGGGTAACGATTGGGTTTTCACACGATGTTTTAACAATTACTTTGGTGGTTTGGTTTGGATTAAATGATTAAGTAACAATGCGTGTGGAATATGATACAAGCATGGTGGATACGCCGCTGGTACTTCCTATATATAAGTGTTTGTATGGTATTACATATTGTAGTGTTATTTGAATCATTTCAGCTCGAGACATAGAACATTTTATACAAGTAACATACTTTTCACAAGACATTTATTTACAAACAACTTATCTTATACAAACTCATATTACATGGTTATTCATTTAATCATGCTTTATTTTCTTATTTATACATATCACCTGAACTTATCATTGTTTTTCCAAATAATTTACTAAAACAAATGTTTTTGGGTTAAGAGTCATGGCTACGAGGTTTTACAAATTATAACCCGCTTGATTTGAGTTGGTTAATTGAGTTGCAATATTATACTCTTTTCAAAACAAGGTTTTTAAATAAAGTATTGCAACATCTAAACTAGCCATGATTTCAACACTCCTACAAAACCTATGTACTCGCCAGCATTTCTTTGCTGACCTCGTTTTCACATATGTTTCAGGTATTGTTGAATGGTATCGATTGATAAGATGCATGCTCACATAGGACTGGACAAGGCCTTAGTGACTAAATAACAATGATAGATTACGTTTAAATT
>JARYGA010037465.1:0-21491 GCA_030545235.1 Helianthus tuberosus | reverse complement strand
TTTAACTTATAAGCAACTGACCCGACACGTTCGATAATCTCGAAAGGTCCTATGTATCTCGGGCTTAGCTTGCCTTTCTTACCAAATCGCATCACCCCTTTCCAGGGTGATACCTTAAGCAACACTTTATCACCTACTTCGAAGTGAAAATCTTTACGCTGTGGATCCGCATAACTTTTCTGCCTATCCCTGGCAGCTTTCAAACGATCGCGAATCTGGACAATCTTGTCCGTCGTCTCAAAAACAATTTCTGGTCCTGATAGTTGGACATCTCCAACTTCTGCCCAACAAATAGGCGATCTACACTTTCTACCGTATAAGGCCTCAAAGGGCGCAGCTTTTATCCTGGTGTGGTAGCTATTGTTGTAGGAGAATTCAATTAGTGGTAGGTTCTTATCTCAACTACCACCCAAATCGATCGCACATGCACGTAGCATGTCTTCCAAAGTTTGAATAGTAAAATTTAAACCGTCAGTCTGAGGATGATAAGCCGTACTAAAATTTAAACGTGTGCCCAAAGATTGTTGGAAACTTTTCCAAAAATGTGACGTGTATCTAGTATCTCTATCAGAGATAATAGATACAGGTATACCATGCAGAGCTACAATCTTATCAACGTATAACTGGGCTAACATATCGGAGCTATAAGTCTCCTTGATGGGTAGGAAGTGTGCTGACTTCGTCAGTCTATCTACTATGACCCATATAGTATCGTTTCCCTTTCTCGTCTTTGGCAACTTGGTGATAAAATCCATCGTCACCATCTCCCACTTCCATGTGGGAATTTCAGGTTGTTGTAGCAAACCTGACGGTTTCTGATGCTCAGCTTTGACTTGCGCACAAGTCAAACATTTAGCTACATAAGCTGCTACAGACTTTTTCAAACCAATCCACCAGTAGTTTGCTTTAAGATCCTGATACATCTTATCAGCTCCAGGGTGAACGGAATATTTGGAACTGTGGGCTTCCTGGAGGATAACATCCCGAAGTCCTCCATAAATGGGAACCCATATTCGTCCATTCAATCTAAGCATTCCGTCTTTGTCGTGGGATAACTGCTCCTCAGTTACTCCTAACTTTTCTTCAGGATAGTTAGCTTCCAACACAGCTTCCTTCTGTGCAGCTAACACCCTTTCGTTCAAACTATTCCTGATTTCGATGCGCTTGGCATTGATTCTTATTGGCTTTACTCTTTCTTTTCTGCTTAAAGCGTCAGCAACTACATTTGCTTTACCTGGATGGTATTTTATTTCACAATCGTAATCATTTAGAGTTTCCATCCATCGTCTCTTTCGCATATTCAAGTCCTTCTGATTAAACAAATGTTGAAGGCTCTTGTGATCTGAATAGATCACACACTTGGTACCATATAAGTAATGTCTCCAGAGTTTTAATGCAAATACAACGGCACCCAGCTCCAAATCGTGGGTGGTGTAATTCTTTTCGTGCACCTTTAGTTGTCGTGAAGCGTAGGCAATAACCTTGCCTTTCTGCATGAGTACACAGCCCATACCAGTGTGTGATGCATCACAGTACACCACAAATTCTTCTATACCATCGGGCAATGTTAACACTGGTGCATTGCTTAACTTTTTCTTCAGGATGTCAAAGGATTCCTGCTGCTTAGGGCCCCAATCAAACTTAACCTTCTTACGTGTTAAGGAGGTTAAGGGCGCAACAATCCTTGAAAAGTTTTCGATAAAGCGCCTATAATATCCTGCTAAACCCAGGAAACTGCGAATTTCAGTAGGTGTTTTTGGCTCTTGCCAATTCATAACTGCTTCCACCTTAGCGGGATCCACTTGGATACCACGCTCACTTACTACATGTCCAAGGAATTGGCCTTCTCGAAGCCAAAATTCGCACTTCGAAATTTTGGCGTAAAGTTTCTCTTGATGTAGAAGTTTGAGAATACAACGAAGGTGTTTCTCGTGATCAGCTTTGTTCTTCGAGTAAATAAGGATGTTGTCAATGAAGACAATGACGAATTTGTCTAAGTAAGGCTTGCAGACGCGATTCATGAGATCCATGAATGCGGCTGGCGCATTAGTGAGCCCGAAAGGCATCACTAGGAACTCGTAATGTCCATAACGAGTCCTAAACGCTGTCTTGTGTACATCTTCATCTTTGACCTTCAACTGATGATAGCCTGACCTCAGGTCGATCTTTGAAAAGTAGCTTGCCCCTTGCAATTGGTCGAACAGGTCGTCGATCCTGGGCAAAGGATACCTATTCTTGATAGTGACTTTATTGAGCTCACGGTAGTCGATACACAAACGCATCGATCCATCCTTCTTCTTGACAAATAAGATCGGCGCTCCCCAGGGAGACGAACTAGGCCTAATAAAACCTTTAGCTAACAGATCGTCTAACTGCGTCCTTAATTCCTTCATCTCCGTTGGTGCTAACCTATAAGGTGCTCTTGCTACCGGTGCTGCACCCGGGATGATGTCAATTCGGAATTCCACTTGCCTATCTGGTGGTAAACCAGGTAGTTCTTCGGGAAAAACTTCAGGATATTCCGAAATGATAGGGATGTCTTCAATCTTGGGCTTTGGCTCATCAATCGTAACTTGTGCCATATAAATGACACAGCCCTTCTGCATACATCTGGATGCCTTGAGCATAGACACTTGCTCAGGCAATCCATGCTGAGTATCCCCTTGAATGGTAAGTGACTCACCAGATGGAGTCTTGACTACTACTTGCTTTCTGCTGCACATAATCTGGGCTTGGTTATGCGATAACCAATCCATACCTATGACTATATCAAAGCCGGCTAGCTTAAAGGGAAGTAAGGACAAAGGAAAAGAATGATTCCTAATGGATATAACACATCCATCTAAAACAGTTGAGGCGGTTTCTATGGTTCCATCAGCTAATTCCACCTCATATTTCACGCTTAAGGGTTTTACAGGTAATTTCAACAAGTCACAAAACTTATTATCCACAAAAGACTTATCGGCTCCTGAATCAAACAATACTCTAGCAAAAACATCATTTATAAGAAAAGTACCTGTAATGACATTGTCGTCTTGAATAGCTTCCCTAGCGTCCATTTTGAAGACTCTCGCATTTGTCTTCTTTCCATCTTCGGCCTTCTTAGCGTACTTCGGGCAATTAGACTTGATGTGCCCTTTTTCGTTGCAACCGTAACATGTTGCATCCTTCAGACCCTTACACTTCAAAGTCGTATGATCAGTAGATTTGCAGATTCCACAGGGTCTCGTGTGGGACTGCGATTTCGACTCAAAACGACATTTCCCAAAATGGTTCTTCTTGCAAGTTTTACATTTGGGCTTATCCCCCGACTGTTGCCCATCTCTCTTAGATCCCGACCCTTTCCTGTGGTCGTTATTTCCTCGGTGTCTCTTTTCTGATCTTCGTGAGGTATCGTCCTCACGCTTCCTCTTATTCTCTTCTGAGTTCCTAAGTGCTCTCAACCTGACTACGTCCTGGGTGAGAGAGAGAGATAGATCAGCTACTGATCTGAAAGTTGTAGGCCTCGATGCCTTAACACTTGCTTTAATCTCAGGGGCCAAACCCCCAATGAAACGGGCAATCCTTTTCGGCTCTGGGGTTACCAAGTATGGAACCAACCGAGATAGAGTATTGAAAGTGGTGAGGTATGCCTGCCAGTCTAGATTCTTCATCACCAAAGCTAAGAAGTCGGACTCGATCCTTTCAACTTCATGTTGTGGACAAAAATTTTCTTTAATAAGAGCTACAAACTGATCCCATGACATACTGTAGAGTGGGATCTTTCCAGCAGTTTGTAAGAGAGATTTCCACCATGCCAGTGCGTCCCCTTTGAACGATTGGGATACGTACTTCACTACATCCCGCTCAGCACACCCGCTGATATCTACAACTGTATCCATTTCGTCTAACCAGGTCATGCAGTCGACCGCTCCTTTCTCCCCAGTAAAGTCTCTGGGTTTACATGAGACGAAGTATTTATATGTACAGGACTTACTATGCGGTTCCTGTTTCTGCTTGATCTTCTTTATCGGGACACTGTTTTGGTTAGAGGAGTGATGATCCTCATCATCCTTCTTTGGCTTATCTTTCTTAGGTACCTCCTTCTGAGAGGGCGGTTTGCTATGAGCTTCCGAGTGGACTTTCGGTTTGGAACGTGATGCAGATCGGGTCCTACTCCGGGTCCCGTTTGATTCGCTATACTGTCTGTTTAGCGCTTCAATAACTGCATCGTTCACCAATGCTTTCAATTCCGCACCCGTTACTAATATTTTAGTATTGTCCGGGTTTTCCACTGGATGACTGTTTATCTCTTCAGACTTAGTCATGTAGTCTTAATTGCTACACAAAAATAAGGACAAGGTCTATTTAGAAGTCTAAACAGTATTATCGTTCTTGACGATTTATTAACCATGGTAAACAAAAGCCATATTAGTTAATTTTAATAATTTCATTCAGGATTTTTACTAATAATCTTTTTAGAACGAAATATAATATTGGCATAATAAGCCTAGTCACGTAGACAGATTTCTAAATTACAAATTTAGATCTTATAGGATTAAGGCTTGAATAAATAAGACAAATCAATCATTTTCTTGGCAGGGAGTTTATAAACTACAGCTGCCTTTCGTTTTATATGGCATTAATTATAACCCGTAGGCATTATGTCACAACCAATTATATATAGAAATATTAAACTTGGATATTTTATTAAAAGGGTGGCGTGTGTGATTTTACGGATCACACTAGCCAAGAATGTTAACATGTTCACAGATGTTAACAGAGATTCGAATCTTTTTAAATAGGTTTTACCATATTGGCTAGATTTATGACATCATAACAGCTAGATTTTACCTTTTAAGATTATTATTATTTTATTAAAATGGTATATCAAAATATTAAATGTTATTTTTCATTTATTCATACACTATGTTTATGCACATAATTTAAAGATGAAATTTAAATTAACCATTACAAATAAAAATTACATCGGTACAAGTTGCCCTAAACGGGTCTTTTACATAAATCATATGCCCACGCAGGGGCCAAATGACAAAACAACAAACCCACGCAGGGGTCAAATAAAAATATGCCCACGCAGGGGCAGAACAGAAAGAAATACCCACGCAGGGGTAGAGTACAGAAATAAATAAATAAATGTCCACGCAGGGACATGAGTAACACACTAAAATAACCAACAAACAAAGGATTCAACGATCCTTCTTTTTCTTCCCCTTAATCAGATCCACTAACTTCTTAAACATCCCATGTCTACGCCTTCGTTCATGCTGCAACCCATCCCACATCTCTTGACGCACCTCTTGTATCCCATGAATGATTTCTTGCATTTGGGGCGGCGACATCGCCGGTGCCTGAGGTGGTTGTTGATAAAACGGGAGTTGAGGAGGCTGCGGTTGATAATAAGGAGGTTGAGGAGGTTGCGACTGCTGGTACCCATATGATGGGTATCCATAAGTCGAGGGTCCCGTAGCCCAGGGACCTCCGAAGGGAGCCTCTTGATGGAAGGTGTTGGAGTTTGCTGCTATCCAGTATGGATCCTCCGTAAAGTTGTACCCCGTGTGAAACTGCTGCTCGAAGGGGTTAAATGCTGCAGCACCAGTGTAAGCGGGGATTGGGTCTCCAAAACCCAGTGGTGGCTGTGGCGCGACTGGCTCAGTTGCTACTTCAGAGACGGGGTTTGAAGATTCACCCATCTCTGTTTCTTCATGAACCGGTGAGTACCGGCTGCCACTCGAAAGTGGAGGGGGTGCTGATACGCACTCCTCCTCGTGCGGACATCCGCAAGGTAGTTCTCCTTCGCCTCGGAGGCGAGGGAGGCTGAAGTGGAGGTGCTGCTGCTGGCGGAGTGACCGCTACAAGTCGAGAATCCTCGGAAGGATTCTGCTGCTGTTGGGGCTGCTGCTGTGGCTGGTGTAGGGGAGAGTGGTGAGGCAGGTGCAAAGGAGAGTTATGGTATGACTGGTGTAGAGGGGAGTTATGGTAAGATTGGTGAAGAGGAGAGTGATGGGGCTGGTGCAAAGGAGAGTTATGATAACTGGGGGTAAAAGCCCAGTCGTACTGTTTGAACATCTCCTCATAACTATCGGGACCATTGTATGGTGATCCCATGAACGGTGACCCATCAGAAATCTCGATGGGGTGGTTTGGTGTTCCGGAAGGTGGCATAGCAGGATCAGTATCCTCGTCAATGTCCATAGGGTTGCCACCCGAAAAATGGTCTTCTGGTCCAAGTGGGTTAAAACCCACTGCTGCTGTCTCTAAGTAGTCATCAGGGTTGAACAAGCCCTGAAAGACGGGTCATGTGTTGTCAAAAGGTGATTGATGTCCTTGGAGAGGTATATAGGACTGGTGTGAGTTGTGGGGCTCATTCTCCGAATGAGGCCCAAAGGAATGTGGGATCGATGGAGAGGTGCTTAGCGAGACTGAGCGCCTCGCTGGTTCGGTGAAAGACCTCCAAAGGTCTTGAGCATCAGTACGGCGAGGATCCGAAGGTGTCCGCCGGTGTGATGGTCCGGCCTCATGATCATTTGGAGCTACATATGCTCCTCGGCCTCTACCTCTCATTCTTGGTGGCATTCTGGTGATCCTGTAAAATCAACAAGTGATACAACATAACATAATTAAGACAAGGTTAGAAAATTTAAACAAAAAAAAAAATTGGAAATTTCCTAAGTTCTTTGTCTAGACTCGAGAATCGAGGATTGTACAATTGTGTAACTGAGATTAAACACAAAAAACTAGTGTTTAATTCACTCAAACCTGGCTCTGATACCAACCTGTCACACCCCTATTTTCCACGTGTCACCGGTGGGCCCGGTGGGGAGTATTGTGACGTAGTTGGTATCATCATAGACAAACAACACAATATAATAATGCACAACGGAAGCAAAGATAGATTCATTTCAACTTTAAATAAAATGTAATAATAAATATTACAAGTAGTTGAAACGGATCCACAGGCAGATCAAAAACAAAATAAGATATTGTTCAACAGTTTATTGTCGTCCAAGCTTGCGAGACTTATTGTGGACGCTCTAGAAGACAGCCAGCCTATTTCGTGTAGTACCTGCACTTAATCTTTTGGGAAAAATACGTCAGTTTACACTGGTAAATACAATTTAACTGACTCATTTTGAAAATGATTGAAAATTGGTTTGAATGCTCATGGCACAAAACATTTTATAACTTGGGATAATTATGTAATATAATCTTGTAAAGGATTTACAAGTTACTTATGCGTTCAGTAGCCCGGTTCGTGCCGGGTTAAAGATCAATAGACACACCACAATATTGAGTTATACACTTGACAGGTGTACGCCTACACCCCGTGCTCAGGTCGTGGCCATCTCGTAAGATAATGCCGAGGATATCCGGGACATGGTCATTAACCCCCCAAAGGCTTTAAGCAAACAAAACACATTTAAAACATAGCATCTCAATAAATTTAACCTCTATTCGATTAAAGAATTCAATGCCGGACCAAGCGGTATTTTATATACCGTACCCCAAGCCCGTATAGGGAAAATAAGTTAAAAGTATTTACCTTGGTAAGTATATATATCTCAACAAGCAAAAAGGCAGGTAGCTTTTACCGGTGCTCCTAATCTGGAACGAAGGTTTAATATAACCTATTAGATTTCTAACGGGTCTTTATTTAAGCTTAAGCTTAGACCGGTTAGCTTTAAGGACGAAACGGTTCAAACGCACGATTAAGCGAAGACCGGATAGAATGTGATTTAGACCCGACAAGTTTGAATACTTGTATAATATGGGTATACTAAATACATTCTGGATTTTGAGACAAAAATGATAATGTTTGACCCGTCTCGGTCAATTTATGCAAACTAGTTACATAAACCGAACCGAACGCGAAAAGAGCGTTACGGGTAACCGTGAGAGTCATATGCAAGTTCCCTGAGATAATATGCTCTAAATATGTTATAATATCAGTAAGTTATTTCCTATTATGCCCCAAATGAATTTAAACACAATTTATGCCTCATAAGGGCATTTTGGTCATTTAAAAGATTATAAAAGAGTTAAAATAGAAATCTGAGTTACAGGTCTGGTTTAAACAGAAAACATACTTAATTTAATATGTTCTAACAGTAGAGTATGGCCCATAAGTGAAAATCACCATTTAAAACCAAACTATGCACCTTAGGGGTATTTTGGTAATTTCACAAGGACTTAAAATGTCAAAATTGGGAATCTGAGTTTATAAACTTGTACTTACTGTTATTTTATAAAAATATACTAAAAACTTCAGTAGGTATCAATCTTATATGTTTAGTGTGGTTATAATACATACTATGCGATAAAAATGCTTAAAAAGACGATTTAGAGCCATTTCCGGGTTTGTAAAAGAAAGCTGATATTTTTATGTTTCCAGAATGCTCAAAATATTTTATTTAACAAATAAAATCAGTAGAAAAAGGTTTGGGGTCAAAAGGATTTATAAAACTCATTTTATAGCCCAAAAGGGCAAAACCGACAATAACCGATTTAAGGCTAAGATTCTATGATTCAATCAGTTTAAAAATTATTAAAAATCTTTATAATTCCTAAAATATTATATAACCACAGTAGGTATACACTTTGATGTCAAAAATTAGGTTTTGATAGGCGTTATGCTCATAACGCCGTTTAATTAATAAAAACCGTTTTATTTGCGATATTGAGCATAATTCACATTCCAGACCTCGGATAGATGTCAAATTTTTGGTGCAAGTTTATAAATCAGTAACAATTGTTTCTACTCTTTCACTTTCTCAAAAATCACGTTTTATAGCAAAAAGGGCAAAATAGTCTTATTTAAGCATAAACCGGTAACATACATATGAATCAGATGAGTGTCGAACCAAGTTGTAAAATCTCAGAGAATTAAACTTATATAAAAATTGGTCCAAAATATGCTCCAATGCAGATCTCAAACATGCATGTACGGATCAGAACTGATAGTCAAAGAAAAAGTCAATTTATGTGACTTTCGGTTCCGATTCGGGTTTAAACTGAAAATTGTCGAGTTGATCATGATGAAACATGTTCTTACATTATTTATAAAGTTATTTTGATGATCAAACAGGTTGCATGTAGCCTACATTACTAATTATGCTTAAATTTGCAAAAACACATTCTGTTGACTTTTTAAGAAATGCTTTGACTCGACAATTAACATGCTTAGAGTGTGAATCTGAAAATACCCTTTTGGGGGTTTGTTACACACATAAATACCAACATGTAGGTACTTTCAATTTGAGAAATGACAGAGCCAATCTCGTTTAAACTCAAAGTCAAGTTTAATTTACGATAGTTTGACTTTCGGTTAATACACTAAGCTAGAACGAATTAGAAAATGATATGAACACTTACAATGGTCCTAAACAAGCTTAGAGATCACTATGAAGCAGCCTTGGCGTCCAGAAAGCTCCAGGAGAAGTCTTGTGAAATTTGAAAATGCAAGTGTTCTTGTGTTTACTACATAAAGTGCCTTATATTCAGATTTGGATGTGTTGTGAGGCTGCCACAGAGGTATACAGGTGTTGTAAGACCTGTACAAGTGTCCTCAACTGCATGTAATTCGATTGGGGAGGTCCTTGAGTCGTATACAGCTGCAAACAACTCACAAATAGACAAGAACTGGCAGCTGCAAGTCATCTTCGTCGCTCACGTAGCGCGAGGGTGTGGCGACCAGCTTTACAAGTTTCCCACATTTTACAAATCAGTCCCTGAACTCATGATACGTGTTTAATCTATTTACTTGCACTCTAAACCCTTGAAATCTGATTTTTATGAACCTTGGGACTTTTATAAACATGGCAAAGTCCTCGGTTCACTTTGCGCTTACCCGAAAAGTCACGAAATTCACCATAACGCAATTAACCGTTCGTGTACGGTTTTAATCATAACTTTCTCATACGTTCACGAAACTTCATGAAATTTTTATCACATTTTCTCGTGAGTATATTTTATCATTAAAAAGCTTCGGGTTCGCCAAAAGATCACTCAGAGGTATAAATTCAACATGTTGACACGTTTAGCCCCTGTAGTTTGTAATTCCTCACTTTCTTACATATTTCGCTTCGTATGATCCATGATTTATCCGTTTAAGATTATAAACACCTTGTGGGGTTATTTTAGAGCCTATTTATCCATTGTTGACACTTTGGACCCTTACATTCACATAGTTTCACTGTTTGTCAACTTTAGTCCTTCTAAAGTATGTTTTCACATATTCAAAGCCCATGACACGTGTCAGTACATTATAGGACGTAATTTTTTTCGAGGTGTTACAGTTATGGATGTGTGTTGATGCAACGCCAAAAGGTTATAGCTTATGCATCTAGACAACTTAAGAATCATGAAGAAAATTATTCAACCCATGATCTAGAATTAGGAGCTATAATTTTTGCTCTTAAGATTTGGAGACATTACCTTTATGGTAGTAAGTTTACTATATTCACTGATCATAAGAGTCTAAGGTATGTTTTCAAGCAAAAAGAATTGAATATGAGACAAAGACGCTGGATGGAATTTCTTAGTGACTATGACTGTGATATCCAGTATCATGAAGGAAAAGCAAATGTAGTGGCTGATGCTTTAAGCCGAAAGTATCATGAAAAGCCAAAAAGGGTACGTTCTCTTAAATTAAATTTGCAAGTAGATTTAAATGATCAGATAAGAGAAGCACAAGAATTAGTAATCAAGGATGACTCTGAAAAATTAAAAGGTATCCTAAAAGAATTAAAACAAGGAACATATGGAATATGGAGATTCCATGAAAAGAGAATGTGGATACCTAAATTAGGAAACCTGCGTAATCGTATACTAGAAGAAGCCCATAAGTCTAAATACACGATGCACCTAGGAAGTGATAAAATGTACCAGGATTTAAGGAAAAATTTCTGGTGGATAGGAATGAAGAAGGACATAGCAGCCTATGTTTCTAAATGTTTAACATGTTTACAAGTCAAAGCTGAATATCAGAAATCTTCAGGTTTGTTACAACAATTAGAAATGCCAGTCTGGAAATGAGAATTTATAACAATGGATTTTGTTACTAAATTACCCAAAACAAGGAAAGGTAATGATACAATCTGGGTGATTGTAGATAGGCTAACCAAGTCAGCCCATTTTCTACCAATGAAGGAAACAATTAGTATGGAACAATTAGCTAAGTTGTATGTAAATGAAATTGTTTCTTTACATGGTATTCCTTTATCAATTGTTTCTGATAGGGATAGTCGATTTACATCTCATTTTTGGTCAAGTTTCCAAAAGGCAATGGGAACCAAGTTAAAGCTAAGTACGGCTTATCATCCACAAACAGATGGACAAAGCGAAAGGACAATTCAGACGATGGAAGACATGCTTAGAGCTTGTGTAATTGATTTTGGAGGTAATTTGGACGATCACTTACCTTTAATAGAATTTTCATATAATAATAGTTATCACACAAGTATCAATGCTGCACCATTCGAAGCACTTTATGAACGAAAGTGCCGAACCCCAGTCTGTTGGGCAGAAATTGGGGAAAAGCAACTATCTGGACCTGAGATAGTACAAGAAACAACTGACAAGATTATTCAAGTCAAGGAACGACTGAAAGCAGCACGTGATCGAAAGAAGAGTTATGCTAATAACCGACGCAAACCGTTGGAATTTCAAGTAGGAGATAAAGTATTATTAAAAGTCTCTCCTTGGAAAGGAGTGGTAAGATTCATCAAACGGGGAAAGCTAAGTCCCAGGTATGTTGGACCTTTTGAGATTATTAGAAGAATAGGACCTGTAGCCTATCAGCTACAACTGCCAGAGGAAATGGCAGGAATACATGATGTGTTTCATGTATCAAATCTTAAAAAGTGTTTAGCTGATGAATCATTAATAGTACCTCTTAAGGATATAGAGGTAAATGAACAACTCAAATTTGTAGAAAGACCTCTACAAATTGAAGACATGAAAATCAAAAATCTCAAGCATAAGAGACTAGTTCTAGTCAAAGTAAAGTGGCACTCCAAAAGAGGACCTGAGTATACATGGGAGCTCAAGTCAGAAATGCAAAAGAAATATCCGCACTTATTTCAATTGATCTCGAGGATGAGCTCTAAACCAAGGTGGGGAGAATGTAACAACCCTCGGTAAAACCAACACCCTCAGTATATTTCTGATACCCTATTATATCTTAAAATGTCCCAATATGTCTTATATTACACCCCGTATGTAAAAACCGAGCCCAAATTATGTTATAGTTTATAAAATAAATCAAAAACAAGAAATAGTAAGCTGAGGCGGGCCGTGTAGGACCTCACCTCAAGCTTACGCGGGCCGTATCAGTGTTTAAAATGGATACCGTTTATTCCTTTAGTTTATACGGGCCGCGTAAGACTCTTCATCAGTTTACGCGGGCCGCGCGTGTTCCAAATGGTGGGGCATCCCTGAGCCGACACGTGTCATCATCATGGCGGACCTACGTATCGAATCAGCTAAGCTATATGTTGACCGCGTGTTGACGCGGGCCGCTTAAGGCTTCGCCTTACCTTAAGCGGGCCGCCTGGAAGTCAGATATCAGAACTATAAATAGCAGGCATCAATTTTCATTTTCCGTCGATCACATTTCAATCTCAAATCACAATTTCTGTAGGAAAGTTATAATACACGGGTATTATACCCCTAATTAGCGTGGTTCTGCTCCGTTGTAAGTATTATAACCCCAGTTTCATAATAGTTACGCTGCCCGATTGATTTAGGGTTCCGTAACAACTGTCGTGGTTTTGCCCGACGTAGTTGTTGGAATGCCGTCTCGGGGAGGGTATTATTAATATTTTCAAAGGGTTATGATACTAACCAATGTACATTTGTATAAATTATAGATTATATCCAGGAAACCCTTACGAAAAGCCTAAGACAGCAATGTGAGTTTATCCTCTTTTTGTTAATGTTTTTGGGAATGTTTTACAAAACCTTAAATGTTTTACAATGCGATTAAGCGGTGATTGAGTCTTTGTAGTTCTTCAATTACTGCCGGTATTATGGGGTTTTGTATACACAATTTACTACGAGTAGTAGTAAGTCTGAATGACAGTGCATTACCATTGGACGACGAGTTAGCCAATGGGTAATTTGACCATAGCCATAGATCCGGTCGAGTGGCAAATACTGAATGAGTAATTGTGTAGAAATAAACAATGTGATCGCTCTCAATACTGTTTTAATTGATAAAATGTTTCTTGATTAAACTGGGATTCACTCACCAGTATTTCTGACTGACAAATGTTTTTAAAACGCGTTACAGGTAACACAATGTGAACAACCAAATAATGAAAGCCAGCTGGAGAGCACTGAAGGCTTGGAAAAAATGTGGCTATAAAAGTTACCTAATAAACGATGTTTTAAATTCAATAAAATAGGGTTTGTCCCTATAAATGTATTGTAACAAGAAACTTGGGTTTTACCCATGTGATTATTAATATTAAATGAGGTGGTTTTTACTCTGATAAACATTTCCTAACTACGGTCCTGATGAAAATTCCGCTGCGAGATTAAATAACCCTGATACCACCACAACTGAGATCGCATCCGCCCGTTCCCGGGAATAAGGGATCGGGGGTTGCGACACCTAGCCTGGCCCAGTCGCTGGTGTAGGCTCGACAAATGGCGTGACACGTGGCAGCACCGGGCTGTGCCTTGACGACTGGCTGTCGCGCCCCGCGTAGGAGGTGGCCATGGGCTACGCGCCCCACGACAACCCTTTAAATTTTGTTTTTAATTTTATTTTATTAAATTAAAGGTTTTCGGGGCCTGTTTTCGCATACGGGGTGTACTTTAGGACATATTGGGATATTTTAAAATATATTAGGGTGTCGAAAATATTTAGGAGGGTTGTTATATGTGAATCCTTAAGTAAACCCATTATGAAAGCTTCTACAGCTGTAGCAATATCCAAAATTAGGAATCTCCAAGGTTTCTCTACTGAATTTAGTGATATAATCTCTAAGTGATTCATTTTGACCTTGTGTTACCCTATATAGATCATTAGTTAAACGTTCAAATCTCCTACTGCATGAGAATTGGCTATTAAACAAATTAACTAGATTAGCAAATGAAGTAATAGAGTAAGGAGGAAGACTTAGCAGCCATTTAAGAGCTGATCCTGTCAGTGTGGATCCGAAACCCTTGCACAGACATGCTTCTTTTAACCTCTTAGGAATGGGGTTAATCTCCATTCTTTGCTTGTATTGAGCCACATGCTCTTCTGGATCAGTTGTACCATCATAGAGCTTCATGTTTGGTGTTTTAAACCACTTTGGTATCTCTGCATCACAAATGGGTGGTGCAAAGCGAGATATCTTGTGACTTCCATCTGGAATTTCAGGAATGAGCTTAACCACTCCTGGAACGCTCGATATCATATCCTTGAGTTTCTGCAATTCCCTAGCCATGGCTTGGTTGATTCCTGTATCCTGCACAAAGCCATGGTTAGCATTATAAGAATTATTTAAAGTGTTACCTCATGAAGGATTCAGGTTTGGAATTCCTAATGTGAATCCATATTGGCGAGATTCTGGTATAATTGAGGGACCAGATGAGGCAATAGTTTGCATAGGTATGAAGTCTCCCAAGTGGATCTCTGAACTCCTGGGTTCTGCACTTCTTAAGGATCCTTGATCCTGAAAAGTGTTGGATCCTTGATACACCGAAGCTGGGGGTCTTGGAGGATAATCCATAGATCCGTGAACCTAAGATGAGGATCCTTGAACCTGAGAGGAGGATCCTTGAACCGTCTGCGTCCCCATGTATCCTCTTGAACTAGTGAAGGATCCTTGATGCTGGAATGAGGATCCTTGAGGGTGATGAGAGAATCCTGAAGGCTGAAAGTAGGATCCTGGAGCCTGAGTCATTGCCGATGATCCATAGCGCATTCCCAATGATCCACCCTGGTACTGGAAATCTGATGCTGTAGAGTGTTGGATAGTTGTTGCAGGAGTGTCGAAATTCAGTGATCTCGGCATCAAAGGAAAGTGATCCTCCGCTGATCTCTTCAATTTCTTGATGTCATCAATCTCTCGAAGGATCTTGTCATTAGTTTTGTCCTGCTATTGCATGTAGTCCCTCATCTGCAAAATCAAAGAATAAAGATCATTGTTAGTAGGGCCAGAAGTAGGAGTAGTAGTTGATTATGAGAAAACAGGGGTTTGTTTCTTCGTAGCATTCTTAGCATTCTTCTGGGATCCAGAAGAAACAGGAGGCAAAGGTGGAATGCTATGTGAAGATGTGATCGCCGGCATGGAGCTTGAAGTGTTCTTCACTTGAGAAGCCATGTAGTTGAAGGTAATGAACCGAAATGAATGAAATGAACAAAATTTCTCAGAATTGAAGCACCAATTGCCCCACGGTGGGCGCCAAACTGTTTTGGTCAAAAATCACACAAGGATAATGAAACCAAATACGATTTTGTGAGGTGTGATGCTTGGATAAATGAACAAATGTATGAACAAGGTATGAATGAAATGAATGTTGGACACAAGGATTTATATGAGGAAAAAGCCCTTGATCAATGTATGATCTCCGGCATAAAAAAACCGCGGGTGATGAAAACTACCGATCACCAAGTATATTAAACAAACAATGTTTACAAATCGGGATGATAACAAGCTTGGTACAAGGATCACTAGTGTGCAAAAAAGTGTGTAATCGCCAATAACTTGCAGAGAGTTCTCGAGAGTAGTGTGTGTTGCTAATTATTATCTAATCAAGCTTGTTATCCCCCATTAAAAATAGAAACTTGCTAATCTAACTAACAATCCGAAAAAGGTGCAAGTTCTCCCACGATCACCACAACGGTTGAAGAGCTCATGCACGTGCAGAATTAGAAGGCATATTCCCCTGGAATCTCGGTTAGACCAAGTCCCACTCGAATACTCCTGCAAAACAAGTTCAAATATAATGGAAACAATTGTTAGTATTAGGATAATAATGAGGATCCTGGATCCTTAGTCCTGCAACCTCTTCTGAGGATCCTTAATTCAAACTGAACTGAGGATCCGTGATCCTGGCTGCACTTGAGGATCCGCGATCCATATGCTTAGAAATTCTATCCCTAACAGAATGGATGTGAATGCTCTAACATTGCAAGCCACTCCCTCCTTATTTTAAAGGACATTAAATGAGTTATGTGTTAACATTTTAACCCAATGTTAAGAGATTGAATTAATTATTCTTTTCTTTTTTAGACAAAAAATCACTAAAAGATAGGGTTAAATGAAGTTAAGCCTATGGGATATGGGGCGGGGGTTGGGGCGTGGATTGGGTCAAACTCACAAGTCACCACCCCGGGTGGGCTTGGGTTTCGGCGTGGCCCCTTGGGCAGGGGATTCATCCCGGGCGTTGGGCGGGGCTATCAAGGTGACATGGCGGGATCTGATTGGCCAACGGCTATGTGTAGAAAAATTGTTTTTTTCACTAAAAAACTCACATTTAACCACAACTACTCCACCTCTTCTATAATCATCTCTATCTTATTTTAAAAAAAATATTCTCATCCAACCACAATACAAAAAATTAATCCTCATAATCGTGGTTTTGACCCGAACAACCCGTGGGCATTACAAGAAAATCCTAGCCCGCCACCCAATCGTCCAATTGCTCTCTTTTTAATACACTCCACTATGTCCGATATGGCGGGTTACGCATCGTTTCTATCGAATCATGTGTATACTAACTTCCCTCACACCGACGATTCTATACCTAGCCCGATTCCACAAACGCCCATCACCCTTTCACAAACGCCCATCAACCTTTCCCAAACCGAAACAGTCCCCGAAACTCAACCCCCCATCGATGGTCCTTCCGCATCCAAACCCATCAAGAAGAGAATTCACAAGAAAAAAACCGAGGCCGAGAAAGCACTTGAAAGTGCCGAACGGAAACAACAAAGATGGGTCCTTAAAGAGGAAGTTGCATTAGCGAGGGCTTGGCTTCAACAATCTCTACATACAACTTTATGTATTTTTACAAATTTTGTAGCCCTTATTTTAATCTCTATGTTTTTTTATATAACTTTGTAATATATTAAATTTTATTTTTATTAAAATAGGAAATTCGCAACATAGAAACCATTTGTGGGATGCTATCAGTAAAGCATTCCATGAAGAAATGGAAAGGGAGCTTTATCGTGAAAATGATAGCTTATCCTCGAAGTGGACCGAGATAAGCGGGCAACTCACCAAATTTAGTGGTTTTTTACTGTCACACCTCGATATTTCCATGTTTGACCGGTGGGCCCGGTGGGGGAGTATCGTGACGTGGTTGGCAACATAACAGTCAAACAACAAAATATTTAGACGCACAGCGGAAGCAAATGAAAGATATATTTCAACCGAATAAAATATTGTAATATCAAGTATCACAACAGTCGAAAGTTTATCCACAGGTGGATCAAAATAAATGGAAACAGTAGTTCAACAGACTTTAGGCATCTTAAGCTTGCGAGACTCTTATTGATGCTAAGGAGAAATCCAGCCTATTACGAGTAGTACCTGCATTTAATCTTTTTGGGAAAAATACGTCAGTTTACACTGGTAAATACATTCAACCGACTCATTTTTAAAAATGGTTAAAAATTGATTTGAATGCACGTGGCACAAACTTTTTATAACTTGGGATAATTATTTAAATATATAATCTCGTAAAAGAATTACATGTTCCTTATGCTTTCAGTAGCCCGGATTGTGCCGGGTTAAAGATCAATAGACACACCACATTATTTATTTTGGCACTGACGGGTGTACGCCTACACCCCGCGCTTAGGTCGTGGCCATTTCGTAAAATGATGCCAAGGATATCCGGGACATGGTCATTAACCTCCCAAAGGCTTTAAGCAAACAAAACAATTTAAACGGGCCGATCAATATCAATTAACCACCATACGATGGAAGATTTAATGCCCGACCAAGCGGTATTTTATATACCGTACCCCAAGCCCGTATAGGGAAAATAAGTTAAAAGTATTTACCTTTGCAAGTATAATTCACAATTAGAAAATACGAGTAGCTTTTACCGGTTCTCCTATTCTGGAACAAAGGTTTATAATAACCTATTAGAATCCTAACGGTCTTTAGTTAAGCTTAAGCTTAGACCGATTAGTTTTAAGGAACGATACGGTTCGAACGCGTGATTAAGCGAAGACCGGAATAGAATGTGATTTAGACCCGACAAGTTTGAAGACTTGTATTATATGGGTAATCTAAACACATTCTGGATTTTGAGATAAAAACGATAAGGTTTGACCCGTTTCGGCTAGTTTATGTAAACTAGTTACATAAACCGAACCGAACGCGCAAGAGGCGTAACGGGTAACCATAAGAGCCATATACAGGTTTCCTAAGTTAATATGCCTCAAATATGTTGTGACATCAGTAAGATATCTTTTATTATGCCCGAAACGAGTTTAAACTCAAACTATGCCCCATATGGGTATTTTGGTCATTTATAAGGTTATAAAAGAGTTTAAGTATTAACCTGAGTTACAGGTCTGATATAATAAGCAAAAATACTTAATTTGATAAGTTATAACAGTAGGGTATTGCATATATGTGAAATTTATCAATTATAACCAAACTATGCACCGTAGGGGCATTTTGGTAATTTCACATAAGCCGAAAAGCTCAAAACTGAAGTCTGAGTTAAACAACTTTTGCTTACTGTTAAAATATTATAATTTACCTAAAATATCAGTAGGTATCACCCTTGTATGTTTAAAATAGTTTTAGTACATACTATGCGTTAAAAACGCTAAAAAGGCGATTAGAAGCCGTTTCCGGGTTCTATATAGAGAGCTGATATTTTTATTATTCCATAAGATCAAAAATAATTTATTTATCATATAACAACAGTAGCAAAAGGTTTGGGGTCAAATAGATATGTAACACTCATTTTATAGCCCGAAAGGGCAAAACCGACAATTACCGACTCAAGCCTATAACTCTAAGTTATGCTTAGCCTAAAATTAATTAAAAATCTTCAAAAATCCCAAAATAATATATTTCATCAGTGGGTAGCAAGTTTGATATCAAAAGTAGGTTTAAATAGGCTATATGCTAATTATGCCGTTTAATCGCTATAAAGCTTTAAAATTACGCTAATGAGCATAACTCTCAATCTACACCTGAAACTGATGTCAAATTTTGGGTACAAGTTTATATATCAGTAACTAAGGTTTCTACTCTTTTACATTTTTAAAAATCACGTTTTATGGTGGAAAGGGCATAATGGTCAACATATGAGCAATTAACGGAATCATGCATATTAATTGGATAACTAATGAACCAAGGTGTATAATCACTGAGGGTTATACTAGCATGTAACCTAGTCCAATTAAATCCCTAAGGCATTTATAAAACATGCTTAAACGGGTCAGAACTGAAAGTCAAAGCAAAAGTCAAATTATGCGACTTTCGGTTCCGAACCGGGTCTCTACTGAAAGATGTCGGGTTGAACATGTTTAGACATGTTCTTACATTAATTACCAAGTTATATTAATGACCAAACAGGTTGTATGGGTTCTACATTGCTAATTATTATATATATCAAATCATAAAGCATGTTTGCGTCAGTATTCTTTTAAAGTTTTAGAGTTTGACCACTAGGTTTTTAAAGCTTAGATGTTTGGCCATGTTTTCCTTGCCTTGCTTTGGAGTCTGAGATCCAAACTTTGAGAAGTGTGTTAATTTTTTCTTTTTTTATATATAGGATTTGTTGTTCTTCATTTCTTTTTTTATGGTTTTGTTTTAATGATCTAATATTCATATTATGGTGATTAATAGTAGTATTTTTTTCCTTTTGTGGTTTTTTTTATCTTTTCATAGTAAACTTTTGAAATTTTTTTATTTTAGTAAGAATACTTTGATTTCTAATAATTTGTCACAAAAGTTAAATTTGTTTAGTTTTTTTATTAGTTTTTGTTTTACTTTTTTTCTTGGATTTGGTAGCCGTTTGGTGATAACATTTGGTATCTCAGGTTTTTACCCCCTCGACTTTCTAATGCGTATTGGTATAACTTCAACTTTGTCTACGTTTTACTTCACGTGAGTCATTTAGTGTTAGAAATTCGTGTTTTTTGAGTTGTTTTTCTCGATTTTGGTCGTCGTTTGATTGCTACTTGGCATGATTTTACGCCCCTGCCCCGCAACGCGGGGGCTTAAAACTAGTTATGTATTAATTTGAAATTAAGCATCCTGTTGACTTTTTCTAATTAACTTTGACCCGACAAATGGTCTAGATAGAGTGGGAATCAGAGGGTGCCCTTTTAAGGGTTTAATGCCCAGATAATTACCAACTTATAACTATCTTCAATTCGACTAATCACTGGACCATCAATGATTAATTGCTAAGTCAAACGGTAATTACGACGGTTTGACTTTTAAGCTAAAACTAAGTAAAAACTCAACTAAGAAAGGTTAAGCATACTTACTGAAGTCCTATGCACGATTAGGAAGGCTTAGGGTTTGCTCTTAAGCTCCAGGAAGCTCCAGAAATGCAGAAGGAATGAGTGATCAAATGGTTGCAACTTTGTGGCCTTTTATAGTGTTCTTGATTTTCAAAGATGGTGACAACTAAGTCTAAGGGGTGATCCAGATCAACAACAAGTGTTCCTAGGGTCTAAAAGTAATGTAGGGGTCGTCCAAAGATGTGAAAATCGTTTATAGGTCGGTTATTGCGTTTAAACAGCAAACAGTCGAATTTTTAGTCGCTGGCACACCCTTACGGACCGTAAGGGGTTGTCTTACGGTCCGTAAGACTTTGACCAGAAGCAAAAAAATCTTGATCTTTCGGGCTTTGAAGGGGCAACTTGTGTGATTCGAATTTGGGACATGATTTAACAGTATGGGGCCTCTTATTATGGGTCTTGAACAGTTATGTGCCCTACCATCTTGCCATGTTTCCTTGAATTCTTTTGAAAGTGTCGTTAATGAAGGTTTACCGTGCATTTCTTCGTAGGAGTCCACCCTTGCAATTATGAATCAGTTATTTCTAGAAATCACCGGATTTGAATATGTACCAGATGTTTATTAGTCTTGGGATTCATAATGAGGTCGTTCAGAGGTGTAAAATTAACGTGACGACACTTTTAAATCCTGTCATACATCTTTAATTATATCCGGGTTTATAACACTTTTTGTCTTACATGACACGTGTCGTTATTTCATTGAACACGAATTTTCGAGGTGTTACATTTACATAAGGGAAATCAAAACCCAAAAAGTGGTGAAACCGAAGCCGACTTTGTGACAAATGCATTGGTTACATACAACACGAATGTGGGAGCGACTTCCGTTTCATGCATTGTTGGGACATTTGTAAGTTCCATCCCAAGTGGGCGAATATCCCCAGTGGTAGCGAAACTAACACGTCTTCCAAAAGGTCAAGGACACCCTCGTCCCAAGCCCAATCAGATGCACGAGATCAAGAGTTGGAGGACTTTGTGGATGATTCGC
>JARYGA010037464.1:0-26973 GCA_030545235.1 Helianthus tuberosus | reverse complement strand
AACATTACCAAAAGTTACCCTAAAGAGTTATAACATCACCACAAGTTATCCTAGAGAGTTATTACATAACTTAAAGTTGTCCAAACAGCCAACAACACAAAAAGGTCATAAAGACCACAAAAAAGTCAAACATGTCCATTTATCACAAAAAAGTCAAACTATGACTTTTTAACTGCTGCCTTGTATGTTCCCTTTCCATTTGACATTTGACTTGACAGTTGACTTGACAGTTGACTTTTTAGCTGACTTCTGGCTGGAAATTTTGCTTCTCTCCTGGGTAGATTGCTGAGTTGTTCCTTGTGAAGGTACTGGAGTAGATTGCTCAGTTGTTCCTTGTGAAGGTAGTAGAGCAGATTGCTGAGTTGACTTCTGGCTTGACTTTTTTGTTCCCTTCTGTCTCTTTTTAGCAGACCCTACAACATACAAAACAAAAGTAGTTAAAGCCTACAATATACACAGACAACTGTCACTAAAACAAGTAATTCACCTGCAGTAGATTGCTGATTTCCTTGTTCAGTACATTTTCTCTTGTTGTGACCTCTACCCCCACAATTACCACAAGTCATTATCACCCCATGCTTGGTAAGTTTCCCTGGTCTCTTTGGATCCCCATGAGGAGCCCTCTTTCTATTCTTCTTAGGCCTCCCAGGTTGAGATCTTATTCGTGGTGGATCCATAGGGTGGTGAATCTTGGGCCAATACCTTTCACTAGGTATTGGAGGGATTGAGAATTCATAAGCCTTCATGTATGTGTCTTTGTGGTAACACACATCAACATACTCTTCTGCATTTTTATGCAAAAACCTAGCTACTGCACAAACATGTTTACATGGATACCCCCTTAAATCCCATTTCCTACATGTGCATGTTCTATTATCTAGATCAACTGAAACATCATCAAAATCCCTGACTTGAAACACATGGTATGATGAGGGATACACCTCACATCTATATGCAGCCTGTTTTGAAAAATCAAGCTTTTCTTGGATTTTAGGGCATATAACAACATCCATGGCACTCATTTCTGTTCTTTTAGTAACCAGCCTACTCATGACCTGAATCCTTATGTCCTCTAACATGTGTATAATGTGTTTTGACCTTGCATTGATGATAAAGCCATTAAAAGTTTCAGCCATGTTGTTAACTATAACATCACATTTTGTGTGAGTGTTCAAATAGCACCTGTTGAACCAATTGGGATTTTGCTTGAGTAAGGCCTCTACTGCATCAGGGTTTATGCTCCTCATCTCTTCAATGGCTTGCAAGTAATCAGCTTCACAATAGGCCCTAGTTGATTTCCAATATAGCTCCTTTAACTCTTCATCTTTGTATGTCTTGTGCCAGTTAGCATAGATGTGTCTTGCACAGTTTCTATGCTCTGCCTTTGGCCATACCATTGCAACAGCATTCAACAGACCCTGCAAAACCAATACAACAGTGTCACATATAAGTGATGAATAAGCTAATTATTGGTTAGGGAGTTCTACCTTTTGCTGGTCAGATATAAAAGTCCATGATTCACCATCATCAGTTACTCCCAAACACTGCCTAAGCTCATCCATAAACCATTCCCAACTCTCATTATTTTCCCCTTCAACTACTGCCCATGCCAAAGGAAACATTTGGTCATTACCATCCCTTCCCACAGCTGTTAACAACATCCCTCCAAGGAATGTTTTAAGAAAACACCCATCTAAGCACAATACCTTCCTGCATCCTGCTAAAAAACCTTTTCTGACTCCATCAAAACAAACAAACAGTCTAAAGAATGTTTCACATGTGGCCTCTGGATCTAGGTTAATGAAACCTGGTGGAGCAGTTTCTAACCTAAAGGTTGATGATGGATTTGCTTTCTTTAGAACTTCCAGGTAAGAACCAATTTTACTGTAATGATCTCTCATTGAACCATGAAGCTTCTTGTGTGCACTTGATTTAGCCTTGTAAGCTAACCACTTAGTTATAATTACCTTAAACTTCTGTTTAACTGCTGCTTGAATCTCCTTAGCGGACCAATTTGGCTTGGCCTTAAACAAAGGAAGGAACTCATCCCCTAAGAACTTGGCAGTTAGCTGTCTATTCTTGATCATGTTTCTCTGGCAGTTGTGTTTGTTCTTCACACTTTTAATCATGTAACACTCTTTGGCTTTGTTTAGTGAACAATATAGATAGAAGGGACACCCTGGTACACACTTCACAGCTAAACGACCTTCTTCCTTATTATCACTCTTTGCAATGATCAGATTCCTTCCGTTAGTCACAGCATACCTTCTCACTGCCTCCTTAAAACGATCCCTTGATGCAAACCTTATTCCAACTTTCCATGTAAACTTTTTCCAGTTGGTGTGTTCATTTACACTTGGAGCAGTTTCTTTGTACTTCTTACCTCTTATATCATCATCCTCACTCTCACCAGGAGTAGCAACATCACCATCAGATTCCTCGTAACTACTGTAACCCTCTACATGTGCACACCCTGCATCATTAGACTCACTCAACTTACCTTCTTTTTCAGAAGGTTTAGTACACTGTTCAACTAACTTCTTTTTAGCTTCAAGTTCATCCTTATTAGCTCGTTTAATGGCATCTTGTGACTGTCTCCATTCAGCATCTTCTCTGTCTGAATCTGAGAAAGCTATTTCATCATGAACCTCATCTTCATTACTATCATCAAGAAAACCTTCATCTTCATCTGAACTTGACTCTTCTGTCCCATTTAATTCAGCTTTATAGTCACTGTCTTCACTGTCATCTTCATCTGCACTCTGCTTATCAAAACCACTCCTTTCTTCCACTAAAACCTCTTCTCCAATAGGCTTCTTTTGCAAACCATCTGTTTCTTTCGACACACCCTCTTGAACAATAGACTCCTCATCCAAATCAAATGCCCATGTAGCCTCTTGTACACTAGGCTGATTATTCAAACCAACTGGTTTATCAGCAACAGCCTCCTTTCCTGAGGCAATGGATTCAGATCTAGGGACTTCAAGTACAGGAGGGTTACCACTTTTGTCAGATGCCCTACTCACTCTACTGACATGGACTACTTTCTTTTTGGACTGGGTTACAAGTTTTTTGGGCCGCCCTCTTCGTTTAATGGGTTGGGAACTGGATTGGGCTTGTGATTTACTGGGTGGTGAATAAGATTGGGCTTTGGGTTTACTGGGTTGGGACATGAATTGGACTTCTTGTTCATGGCTAATTGGAGCGACTTGAATAAAGACCTCCATGAATGGTTCAGACCATGTTAGAGCCTTCTATGCAATCTCCAAAACATCATTATCATCCCCAAACCACTTGAATTCACCAGTATCAGAGTTTAATCCATACATGTAAAAATCCCTACTTTCATAACACCCAGAATCCATTGCATACTCTAACAACTCAAAGTATGCAATGTGATCAACATCCATACGTATCAACTTTGATTCACCTCCAACATATTGAGGTTGATCAAAACTAAAATCCAATGTTCCACCATACCATAGCATCACATCGATAATCTCCATCAGTGCAATCAGTGAACAATACCAATATATTGAGAGAAAACGTACCTCTGATCGATTAGGGTTTGATCGCCATTGATGAACTTGAGAGCTTCTGATATGTTCTTAACTTGGTTTGAGTGAAGTGATGGTGTGTTTTGGGGATTATAAACTTCACGAATGAGGGGTTATCCACATCAGTTAATGTATGACACGTAGGAATGCCACATCAGATTAAATTGCCACATAGGCCTATTTTAGTAACCTGGTTAGTGAATATTTAACGAAGGGGTGCCATGACAATCGATGTGTTAAGTTGGGAGTGTTCTGAGCCAAAGTGAAAGTTGAGAGTGCCATCGGCCAAATGGGCATAGTTGGGGATGTTTAAATCCATTAACCCTTATCTAATCAATAATGATTATTGACACTTTAAAAAGTCATAAGGCCACCATCTTATTATTATTAGAGTAAACTGCCATTTTGGTCCCTGAGGTTTTTTCACTTTTGCCACTTTAGTCCAAAACTCAAACTTTTTGCATCTGGGTCCCTGTGGTTTCAGTTTTATTGCCATTTTGGTCCAAAAATGAAATCAGGTCATATTTGTCTTATAAAATCCTACAATTTTGTCATTTTCCTCAAGGACAAATCAGGTCATATTTGTCTTATAAAATATGGTATTTATTTATAAAAAAGAAATGATCATTTTACCCCTGCGAAAAAGGACAAAATAGCAGGATTTTATCAGACAAATATGACCCAATTTCATTTTTGGACCAAAATAGCAATAAAACTGAAACCACAGGGACCCAGATGCAAAAAGTTTGAGTTTTGGACTAAAGTGGCAAAAGTGACCAAACCACAGGGACCAAAATGGCAGTTTACTCTTATTATTATTATTATTATTATTATTATTATTATTATTATTATTATTATTATTATTATTATTATATAATTCATCCTCTAATTATTATATAATTCATCCTCTAATTATTATATTATGCAGCTTTTTATTCTTAGAGATAGCGGGTTCGGTCTACTCGAGAAAAATGCGGCAATTTTACTTCGGTCCTTGACACCCCACTCTGCCCAACTGACTGATTATTTCCATATTACTCGTTTTTGCTCCATTTGCACCAGGACTTGGCAAAACACCAAAATAATATAATATAATACTAAAACTAAATAAAAACAAATAAAACCTATACAATAATTATACAATTTACACGGGACAAATATGTGTATTTTACCAGACATCAAATATCCCCACACTTAACCTTTTTTCGTCCCCGAAAAAGAATTATGCATAACGGAATCATAGTCGGAATAATTATTCGGGAACAAAAGCTTAGTTAATTATTAAAATCGAGACTTGTGTTAGCCGTGATTGCAAGTATACTTGTCCTCTTAAACCCAAACCTGGATCCAAACCCTTATCATGCAAGTTTAATTCAAGTGCGGTCAATCCACCTAGGGTCTAACACTAAGAATCGCAAGTCCACCTAATCCCCCCTCAAGCTTATAGGACAAAAGGAACAACCACTAAGTTATTTCCTAACCATTTTATACCAAGATCAAGAGAATTTAAAAACAATCTTTTCTCATTTTTTTTTTCTTTGTTTCTTTTGAGCTTTGACGTTGGTTTACCTAACCCAGAGGCATTCCGGCTGTAGAGTCGCTATCCCCAACCCAGATTGCATATGCTTGCGCTACTTTTCTTTAGTTTCTAGCTCATTTATTATATTTTATTATTTTATTATTTTTTTTTCAACGAGATATGAAAAGAAACTCTAGCGATCTTAACTTATAACATCAACCCTTATACTATTATTGGCGATTTCAATTTCCTCACTTTCCCTAGATGAGAACCCACTAGTAGACCGATAATTAGGTATATTTAAGATCAAAGGAACCCAGAAACAAATCGAGCCTACCTGCACATCACAAACTAGACACAAGCTCAATTATATTAATCTCATATTATTTTGCAAACATCTAAAACAAGAGACATTTTCAAATTTTTTAACTTTTTTTTTTTTTGAATTTTTAATTTTTTTTAATATATTTGTTGTATTTTTCGACTTTTTATGACTCAAGACTCACTAACTAAGACACTAAACAATAGTTTCCCATCCCCACATTTGAACTCTACATTGCCCTCAATGTTGGATGGAAACCGACTCAAAAAAACTAAAAATAAATAAGAAATAAAAGATAAAGGGCATAATTAGAAAGGACTTAGCTGGTTATATATAACGCGTATGATCTAGAACTCTCCTCCAATCCAGCTCGATCGTACAGCATTTCGGTCGCGGTCGGCTTTTGACACTGACCGGTATGCTTAGTAAATGCCTGATATCTGATAAGCAGCTCCAAAATCACCCGAATGGAGATTGAGTACGGGTGGTACGATTCAAACCTGCATAAACAAAAACCAAAGCAGTACCGACTCGACACAAAATACTGACTCAAAACTACTAATTTAGACTCCTGGTACAAAATAAACGACTCAATATACAAACTAGTGAAAATCCACCGAATAAATAAATTTAACAAACTCTACAAAACCTCCCCACACTTGAATTTAATCAGGAGGCTTCTCTTTGATCTGGACCCTATCTAACCCGTTTAATTCCACCCGATCCTCAAAAATAATTAAAAATTTATTGGCAGAATCATAAAATATTTTAAAATTTTTAAACGGGTCAGACCACCAGAATTTAAACTTACCTGGAAGAAACCGAATGCGCGGCATGTAGCGAGAAGACTGATCATGCGTGAATTGTAATGTCTACTTCTTTTCCATCTCGCCCCAACCTTCGATCCTCTTCCTGTTTAGATCCTTTCTCTTTCTTTTCTTTGCCCCCTCCCGTGGTTTTGTTGATGTAACACCTCGAAAATTCACGTCCTATAATGTATTGACACGTGTCATATGCTTGAACGCGTGAAAGGATGTTCGGAAAGGATTAAAGTTGACGATCATGGAAAGTATGTGTAAATACGAGTTCGGAAGGTCAACAGTGAATAATTTTATTATACATTAACCCTACATGATGCTCATGCCTTCAAACGAATAATTCATGGATCATACGAAGCTGAAAGTGAGAGATTACAAACTACAGGGGTTAAATGTGTCAACATGTTTAAAGATATACCTCTGAGTGACCTTTTGACAAACCCGAAGCTTTGTAATGGTTAATTATGCTCACTAGAATAGACGATTAAAATTTCGTAAAGTTTCGTCAACGTATGAGAAAGTTGTGATCAAATTCGTGTGCGAGGGGTTAAAGCGTCAACGTTGAAAGTTAGGCCTTTTCGGGTAACAATAAAGTTACCCGGGGGCTTAACGAAGTGGGTATATATCTTGAAGCCCTTACAAATCAATAATGAGGGTCCATATCGCAATAAACAAGTGTCTGTACAAGATTCGAAGAACCAGGGACTGAAACTGCAAATTATCAAAACTTTGTTGGCTGACCCCATAGGCTCGCGTAGCGCGAGCCCTTAGCTGCACACCCTAGCGCTACGCTAGGGCTTGATCTGGACAGAAACATATCCTCCTTGATTTTTTTTGTCTGCCCATTGAACTTGGATGCACTTTGATCGAATTTTCACATTCATTTGGCCCCTAAAACACCCCTAGAACATGTAGGACACTTGTGGGATTGTTGTGGTTAGTGCTAGACTTGTTTGTCAATCATCTATGGTGAGTAACTTCACTATAAATAGGCCTTCAAAGTCACAACACTTCCTCACATCTTCATCTGCATTTTTGATCAAGTGTGGAGCTTCCAAGGCTGACCCAAGCCTTCCTAAGCAACCATTAACCACTTGGTAAGTTGCCTAACCTTTCTAAATTAATTATAGCTTAGTAATTAGCTTAAAAGTCAACATATCGTAATAAACGGTTGACTTCAGGATTAGTTAACGATAGCTCAGTGTTATCACGAATTAAAAGCATCGTTAGATAGGTAATTATATGGGTATTAAACCCTTATAAGGGCAAGTACCAATTCCATACCTAACTAGGTCGTTTGTCGGGTCAAACGTTGACCGAAAAAGTCAACAGAAATACAAAATAGGATTTAATGCACAATTAATGATCCGAGAGGTGTGTAACCTGTTTTAACCTTAATATAACATGGTAATAAGTATAAAAACTTGTCTACGCTTGCCCGACTCGACAAATTTCTGTTTAAACCCGGTTCGGAACCGAAAGGCTCAAAACCTTGACTTTTGCTTTGACTTCGGTTCTGACCCGTTTTAGTTTGATTCGAAGATGCCTTAGTGCTTCATTAGAGTTGGGTTGCATGATAGTATAAGTCTCTGTACTTGTTTCGTTGATTATCCGATGCATGCACACGTTTCCGTTAATCGCTTAAATTGGACCATAATGCCCTTATGACCATACAACGAGAATTTTGAAAATGTGGAAGTACAATAATCTTAGTTACTGATTATTAAACATGTACGTAAATTTTCACGTCAATCGGAGGTCTAGATTAGGAGATATGCGCATTTGCGTAAATAATAAGCTTTTTATTAATTAAACGGCGCGATTAGCGCAGAGCCTATCTAAACCCGATTTTCGGTACCAAAACTTTTACCCACTGATGTTAAATAACATTTTGGGATTTTTGAAGATTTTTTTTAATTATTTTTAAACTGATCTTAAGCTAGACTTATCGCATTGATTCGGTTAATACCGAATAAGCCCTTTTAGGCCATAAAACGAGTTTTACGAATCTGTTTGATACCAATCCAATTGCCACTGATTTAAAATAATAAATGTAGTGTTTTGAGCCTGTTTTGCTGATCAGAAAACTCAGAAACATATTTTAACCCGTACGTCGCTTAAAACGGCTTTATACGCATATTAAACGCGTAGTTTGGTATTAAAACCATTTTACCACGTAAGAATTAATACCGATAGACATAACCTGTTAAATTAAATTTTTTTCCTGACTTATTCAGACCCGGATCACAGAAACTTAATAAATCCCTTTTATGGTCGTTAAAATGACCAAAATACCCCTACGGGGCATAATTAGGGAATAAACTCGTTATGGGCAATATGGAAGATATCATAATGATATCACAATATATTTAAAGCGTATTAACTTAGGAAACATGTTCGCGACCTATTCGGTTACCCGTTACGCGTTATTCACGTTCGGATCGGTTTATATAACTAGTTTATATAAGTTAGCCGAAACGGGTCAAACCTTATCGTTTTATCTCAAAATCCAGAATGTGTATGAAATACCCATATAAGACAAGTCTTTGAACATGTCGGGTTTAAATCACATTCTATTCCGGTCTTCGCTTAATCGTGCGTACGAACCGTATCTTCCTGTAAGACTAACCGGTCTAAGCTTAGGCTTAATTAAAGACCCGTTAGCATTCTAATTAATTATTTATACCATCATTCCAGACTAGAGCCTTCCGGTAAATTGTACCTACGCTTACTTAAGTGAATACGGCTGAGTTATAAATTTCTGCTATTTAAGACAGGAGCTAGCTCAGGTAAATACTCTTAACTTATTTTCCCTATACGGGCTTGGGATACGGTACTATAAAAGTACCGCTTGGTCGGGTGTATGTAGTCATTTAAATCGGATTGTGATTGATGTACTTACATAACCTGTTTAATATGTATTATTTTATTATTATTTGGTGTATGGCCTTTGGGGGTTAATGACCATGTCCCGGATATCCTTGGCATCATTCGAAGTAATGGCCACGACTTAAGCACGGGGTGTAGGCATACACCTGACAGCTGCATTATGTGAAAACTGGTAATCCACTCCGAGGTATCATCCTTGTGGGCATTATACCGGAACTGGTAATCCACTTAGAGGATGATAGCCCGTGGGCATTATACCTGTGGCGTGTCTGTTAATCTAGTCCGGCCCTACAAACCGGCCCTAACGGACGACAAATAAGTAAAACTGTATACAAGATTATATACAAATAATTTTCCCAAGTTATAAAAGATTAATTTTGCCTCTGTGCATTTTAATCAAAGTGTCAAAAGGTTTGTGCCTGGTGCATCTAAATCAATTTTCTTAAACTCTTTTCAAATGAGTCGGTTGAGTGTATTTACCAGTGAAAACTGACGTATTTTCCAAAAAGGTTAAGTGACAGGTACTGAACGTAATTGGCTGGAAGCTCAAGGCGCTAATAAGGAATCTTGCAAGTTCTAGGCGCCTAAAGTCTGTTGAACAAATGATATGTTTTAAGATCCGCCTGTGGATCCTTTACTTTCCGTTGTAATACTGAATATTACTTCATATTCGGAATGTAATAATAAATATCCTTTGCTTCCGCTGTGCATTCATATATATTGTGTTGTTTGACTATTATGTTGCCAACCACGTCACGATACTCCCCCACCGGGCCCACCGGTGACACGTGGAAATCGGGGTGTGACAGGTTGGTATCAGAGCCAACACTGAGTGAATTAAACACTAGCCTTAGTGTTTAATCTCAGTTACACAATTGCACATATCTAAACCTTCTGAGTCTAGACTTAACTTAGGAATATTCTCAATCCTAATCTTGAAATTTTACTTCCAAATTTTTATTGGATACGTCGCCAAGCAAAGAAGCCGTAATAGGAGTTCTCCACACCCGGAGCCCTGAGATGCTGAGCTTCGTACCGCGACTAGAATGAAACGAGCATCCAAGGAGAAAGCATTCAGAAATAAAATGAAGAAGAAACTCCTTTTACTGAAGATCGTTTCCTTATTAGTCCTTATGAGGACATAATTATCGTTCAGTCCCTCTGAGGACACATTATTCCTTTTAAGTCCCGCTTAGGGCAACTTTATACTTTTATTTTTATATAATGGAATGATTAAGTTTAAACTTTCATTCTAAATAAGAAATATTAAATAAATGAAAAAAAAAAATAAATAATATTTCCTTTTTGCAAGTTCTACCATTATAATAAAATGGCAAAAATCTAAAAGGGCAAGACCCAGCTTCAGGTCATATTAAGACCGGCCAAGATGGCAGTTCCGCAATTTAGATTCAGATCCATATTTACACCTCAATTTAAAAAAAAAATTTGTTCTGCGTTAATTATAAATTAAGAATCTTAAGTGTGAAACCTAGCCTCGGGTCAATTATAAGACCGGGCCAAGATGGTAAGACCTGTTAAAAAGATTCAAATCATTAATTAAGAATCTTAAATGTGAAACCTAGCCTTGGGTCAATTATAAGACCGGGCCAAGATGGTAAGACCTGTTTAAAAAGATTCAATTCCCTGTTAACATCTTAAGACATGTTAACACTCCTGGCAGATGTGATTCAATTAAAATCACACACGTCATTTTTATATAGGATCCTTCAAAAGATTCCTAACCCAGTTTAATGATCCCTGAATCCTGGGTTTATGTCATCAATTAAGATGATCATATTTTAACCATACGTGGTAATATAGTGCCTACGGGCCTTGCTCATTTCTACATGAGCCAAAATACAGTGGTAGCTGTGACTCCCTGTCAGATAAAGGTAATGAACTAGGTTCAAACCTCAAATGCTTCGATTCTCTGAAATCCTAGCATATAATTTATAATTGTCTACGTGACTAGGCCTATTGTGCCAATATACTTTCATGCTTTGATTCTCTGAAATCATAGCTTATAAATTATATATGTCCTTGTGACTAAGCCAGTTGTGCTAATATACTTATGGACCTTGATTCTCTGAAATCATGGCATATAATTTAAAAATTGTCCTTGTGACTAGGCCTTTTGTGCTATTAAATAAAACAGTTATTGTTGCTTAGATTCTCTGAAATCATAAGCTTATAATTTATAAATGTCCATGTGACCAGGCCATTGGGTGCCACTAATAAAACTGTTAGTGTTTTATAATTAGGATAAATTATAATAGGAATCCTAAATAAATATGATTAATAAATTAACCAAATATGGTCTCCGTTTACCATGGTTAATGAATTTCCCTAAGGGGCAATTCAGTAATAAACATCTCTTATAAGGGAAGTGCCTACGGGCTATAGTTAATGTCCTCTGAGACTAAAGACAGTGGCAGCCTACAGCTCCCTGTCAAGAAAAGGTAATGAACTTTGATTCAAACCTTAAGGCCACGATTCTCTGAAATCATGGCTTATAAATTTAACTTGTCTACGCGACAAGGCCATTGGTGCTATTATTAACTTATGAATTAGGATTTATGATAAAAATCCGGGATAAAATAAATATTCTTCCCTCTCTGTCAGTATGCAATTGAAGGGAATTTTAAAGGTGAAACCTAGCCTACGCGGCCAAGATGGTGAAACCTACTCAAGGGATTCAAATCCTTGTTAACACCTAGGAATGTGTTAGCACTCCTGACAAATGTGATTCGAGAAAATCACAACAGTCATCCTTATATTGGATTCTTCCAATTCTCAAATCTAGCCTAGTGATCTAGGAATCATGGCTTATATCATCCTATAAGATGATCATATTATAAACATCCGTTAGTAATGAAGCACCTACGGAGTAAACTAGTTGTCCGATAAGACAACGACAGTGGTGGTCTTTGACCTCCTGTCTAAAATGTTGGACTATGTCCAAACATAATAGTCTATGTGATCAATGCGATCATGACTAATATCATCTAATACGATGAACATATTATTTAACATCCTTTAGTGATGTCTTGCCTACGGGCTATAATATATTGTCCATTTGAGACATAGACATTGTTATCTTTATGATTCCTTGTCTAAGGTGGTGAGCTATGCTCAAGCCGAATAGTCAAAATGATTAATACAATCATGACTTATAGCATCTAATAGGATGAACAAATTATAAACATCCATGAGTGATGTTTTCGCCTATGGGCCAAATTATACTGTCCATGTGTGACAAAGACATTGTGATCGTTACGATTCCCTGTCCAAGGTGGTGAGCTATGCTCTAGCCAAATAGTTCATATGATCAATGCGATCATGACAAAAATCATCAATACGATGATTAAAAAAAAACAAAAAAAAAAAAAAAAAAAATTTGACATCCGTAATGATGTTTTGCCTAAGGGCTATATTATATCGTCCAACTGAGACAACGCAATTGAAATCGTTTGTGATTCTTTGCCAATGGGGTGAGCTATACTCAATTCCCATAGTCTATACTATCAGTGCGATCCTGACTAGTATCATCGGTATGATGATCATAATATTAACATCCCTCGTGATGAAATGCCTACGGGCTATACTTTATTCTAGTGTCGGTAAGACAAAGATAGTAGTGATCTTTATGATCCCCTGTTCAGAATGGTATGATTATACCCAAACCCAATAGTCAATATGATCGATGTGATCATGACTAATATCATTAGATACAATGGTTATATATAAACATCCATTAATGATGTTGATTGGCTTATCTTTCTGCCAAAAGAATCGTCTTCCAAGACGATGACAGTTGTAGTCTATGACTCCCTGTCCAAAGGTGAAGAAGCACGTTCAAACCTCGAAGCCCTAATCTAATAAGATTGCGGCTTATAAATTAAGGTCCTTGGTGATAGACCATCAAGTTGTGTTTTAAAGTCATTCATGACAAGCCTATGTGCTATAATTGGTCATTCGTGACAAGTTAACATATTAAATGTTAACATTCCTGGTGACATGCCTTTGTACCAGATTGGATGAATGTCCTTATAACAAGGCCGTTTGTGCCATATCTAAATGTCCTTGGTGATAAGGCCTTCGTGCCGTATAATCATTTATGTCCTTCATGACTGTGCTTTATGCCATATTTTTCTACGTCCCTCGCGACAGGCTTCTATGCCATATATGTATATAAATATATATAACCGAAGTCATGAAAGGCTAGCCTTTGAGCTATTTATAATCGTCCTAGTGACAAAGACAGTTGTGACATTATGGTCCCCTGTCAAGCAAGTATTGGACTCGCTCCAAACTTTACATGCCTTTGATGGTCCCGTTGTGACCTAGGCTAAATATAATGAAAATAAGTTCAAATAACGTTCACTATGAATGTTCGGAACAAAATAGCCCATACGGTTTATGAATGCCGTGGCTAACCAAAGTCAGGTCGTCAGGATGATGACTAATAATGGTTAAATCTTGGTGATTATTACCAAGTTTCGAGTATGGGAAACTCGGATGAGGTAGACGAAAGTCGCAATACTAATAAGGCGACGAAAGTTAATAAAAACTACAAACGTAAACCTCAATATCAATGAAGTTAATCTCCAGGCTGTGGTTGACGCAGCAAATGGAAGGACCATAGAAAGGTCATGAGACAAACCAAAGAGCCAAATTCTTCCCGCTCTAAATCTCATTCAAAACCATGTTTAAATTGCTCATGAGGAGATTTCGTTCACACTTCGTATATGAAGGATGAACCAAAAGAAGGAGAATAACTCCCAGAAATCTGAGAAAGAGAGTAGGTACAGGCTTAATAAAAAGCAATGAAAGTTCAGTAAGAAGCCTGTATACCTCAGAGACTGCTTCAGCATTAATAGATGGATGTTTTATATCCATTAGGAATCATTTTTGATGTCCTAGTTCCGTTAAATACAAGGACTCAATTTAGTGATAAAATCAAGCCCATATTGTGGGTAATAAGAAAAAAAAAATTAATTATCAAGACTCCTTATGAGACAACTCTCATAATTACACGTATCCGTACGTTTAATTAATATTAAACACAAAAAAATGGTGGAACTGGCCGTCCCCGGAATCGAACCTGGGTCTAGGCCGGCCGCACCCTTTCGCGCGCCTAGCCAACTGGGCTAGGTGCCTAGTTTGTGAAACTTCCATTATTGATTAATTATAAGCACTTGTACAATAAACTTCCTTATCATTTATCAATGATAATTTCTGCTAAGGGTCCTGTTTTTAATACAGGCAATAATAAATCTACATGAACCATAAACTTAGCAAAATTTTTATTATCATCCACAAGGTATAACTTACCAAGGAAACCTTAGTAAACGATTCTTCGAAATCGACAAGGAATCCTTCCGAAAATCTAGAGCACTCTTTCTTTGCATAGAGTACGACAACATATGTTATTTTAATTATTTTTCTCATTGTTTTCTATCGCCTGCGAATGCCAAACTATGTTTGATAAAAGTGTCATATGAGGATTGGCGTATCCTAGTGTGTCCCATAGATTATTTCCATGTCTGATCAGCATGGAGGTTTAATACATGGAACCCTAAGATATCCCAATGATCATATTGTACTAAAGTCGACTAGTAGTATTCAAAGAAGATATCTAAAAATGGAAATTTTTTTCAAGTAAATGTTCCCGATTAAGGAATTCGGGGACTTATAACATAAAGGTGTCACTCATTTGACACGAATAATGATGGATGAACCGGAGCTTGAGATATGGAAAATCTCTGTAGCCTCCTTGTATCTTAATTATCTTCTCAAATGTTTTCCCTGCTTACCTCATGGAAGACAGGTAGAATTAAGATTTGTATCCCGCCGTGGGATGGAGTATTGTGAAAACTCCATACTGATTATGGAATAATCGAAACATTGATTTAGTAGGTTTTAAGACATAGGCACATATAGCCTGACTCAATCTTCTGAGGGTTCTATATTATTAAACAAGAAAGACGGTTCATATTGCTTATGCATACATGCCGCAACCCTAATTAGGCAACGATTAAGAATTTCCATCTGTTACCCAGGATCTAAGGGCAAACTTTGGTGGATAGGCTTGAAAAGTCTGAAGCCACCTATGTAGCTAAATGCTTGAGATGTGCGCGAGTCAAAGCCGAGCATCAAAAGCCGTCAGGCTTGCTACAACAGCCTGAACTTCCTACGTGGAAGTAGGGAAATGGTAACTATGGATTTTATAACCAAGTTACCCAAGACAAGAAAAGGAAATGATACAAAATGAGTTATAGTAGATGGACTGACTAAGTTAGCTCATTTCTTACCCATCAAGGAGACTTACAGCTCCGATGTGTTAGCCCAGTTATACGTTGATAAGATTGTAGCCTTACGTGGCATACCCGTAGCTATTATCTCTGACAGAGATACTAGATACACGTCCCATTTTTGGAAAAGCTTCCAACAATCTTTGGGCACACGTTTGAATTTTAGTACGGCTTACCATTCTCTGACAGACGGTCAGAGTGAGCTTACTATTCAAACGTTAGAAGGCATGCTACGTGCATGTGCGATTGACTTGGGTGGTAGTTGGGATAATCACCTACCCTTAGTCAAATTCTCCTACAACAATAGCTACTACACCAGCAATAAGGCTGCGCCTTTTGAGGCATTATATGGTAGAAGGTGTAGAGCGCCCATTTGTTGGGCAGAAGTTGGAGATGTCCAGTTATCAGGACCAGAGATAGTGTTCGAGACGATGGACATGATTGTCCAAATTCGTGACCGTCTCAAAGCTGCCGTGATAGGCAGAAGAGTTACGCTGATCCTAAGCGTAAGGATTTTCACTTCGAAGTAGGTGACAAAGTCCTACTTAAAGTGTCACCCTGGAAGGGAGTGATGCGATTTGGTAAGAAAGGCAAGCTAAGTCCGAGATACATAGGACCTTTCGAGGTTATCGAACGTGTCGGGTCAGTTGCCTATAAGTTAAACTTACCAGAAGAGCTCAGTGGATTTCACAATGTGTTCCACATCAGCAATCTGAAGAAGTGCTTCGCTGACGAATCACTGGTTATACCGTATACAGATGTGCATATAAATGAGAGCTTAAATTTTGTGGAAAAACCTGTGTCGATTAAAGATCGACGGGTAAAGAAGCTTCGGAGAAAGCATATACCTATTGTTAAGGTCAAATGGGATGCCCGTAGAGGTCCCGAATTCGCGTGGGAAGTTGAATCCACGATGAAAGAAAAATACCCTTACTTATTTCAGTAAATCTCGGGTCAAGATTTCTTTTAAGGGGGTGAGGATGTAACACCTCGAAAATTCACGTCCTATAATGTATTGACACGTGTCATATGCTTGAACGCGTGAAAGGATGTTCGGAAAGGATTAAAGTTGACGATCATGGAAAGTATGTGTAAATACGAGTTCGGAAGGTCAACAGTGAATAATTTTATTATACATTAACCCTACATGATGCTCATGCCTTCAAACGAATAATTCATGGATCATACGAAGCTGAAAGTGAGAGATTACAAACTACAGGGGTTAAATGTGTCAACATGTTTAAAGATATACCTCTGAGTGACCTTTTGACAAACCCGAAGCTTTGTAATGGTTAATTATGCTCACTAGAATAGACGATTAAAATTTCGTAAAGTTTCGTCAACGTATGAGAAAGTTGGGATCAAATTCGTGTGCGAGGGGTTAAAGCGTCAACGTTGAAAGTTAGGCCTTTTCGGGTAACAATAAAGTTACCCGGGGGCTTAACGAAGTGGGTATATATCTTGAAGCCCTTACAAATCAATAATGAGGGTCCATATCGCAATAAACAAGTGTCTGTACAAGATTCGAAGAACCAGGGACTGAAACTGCAAATTATCAAAACTTTGTTGGCTGACCCCATAGGCTCGCGTAGCGCGAGCCCTTAGCTGCACACCCTAGCGCTACGCTAGGGCTTGATCTGGACAGAAACATATCCTCCTTGATTTTTTTTGTCTGCCCATTGAACTTGGATGCACTTTGATCGAATTTTCACATTCATTTGGCCCCTAAAACACCCCTAGAACATGTAGGACACTTGTGGGATTGTTGTGGTTAGTGCTAGACTTGTTTGTCAATCATCTATGGTGAGTAACTTCACTATAAATAGGCCTTCAAAGTCACAACACTTCCTCACATCTTCATCTGCATTTTTGATCAAGTGTGGAGCTTCCAAGGCTGACCCAAGCCTTCCTAAGCAACCATTAACCACTTGGTAAGTTGCCTAACCTTTCTAAATTAATTATAGCTTAGTAATTAGCTTAAAAGTCAACATATCGTAATAAACGGTTGACTTCAGGATTAGTTAACAATAGCTCAGTGTTATCACGAATTAAAAGCATCGTTAGATAGGTAATTATATGGGTATTAAACCCTTATAAGGGCAAGTACCAATTCCAGACCTAACTAGGTCGTTTGTCGGGTCAAACGTTGACCGAAAAAGTCAACAGAAATACAAAATAGGATTTAATGCACAATTAATGATCCGAGAGGTGTGTAACCTGTTTTAACCTTAATATAACATGGTAATAAGTATAAAAACTTGTCTACGCTTGCCCGACTCGACAAATTTCTATTTAAACCCGGTTCGGAACCGAAAGGCTCAAAACCTTGACTTTTGCTTTGACTTCGGTTCTGACCCGTTTTAGTTTGATTCGAAGATGCCTTAGTGCTTCATTAGAGTTGGGTTGCATGATAGTATAAGTCTCTGTACTTGTTTCGTTGATTATCCGATGCATGCACACGTTTCCGTTAATCGCTTAAATTGGACCATAATGCCCTTATGACCATACAACGAGAATTTTGAAAATGTGGAAGTACAATAATCTTAGTTACTGATTATTAAACATGTACGTAAATTTTCACGTCAATCGGAGGTCTAGATTAGGAGATATGCGCATTTGCGTAAATAATAAGCTTTTTATTAATTAAACGGCGCGATTAGCGCATAGCCTATCTAAACCCGATTTTCGGTACCAAAACTTTTACCCACTGATGTTAAATAATATTTTGGGATTTTTGAAGATTTTTTAATTATTTTTAAACTGATCTTAAGCTAGGCTTATCGCATTGATTCGGTTAATACCGAATATGCCCTTTTAGGCCATAAAACGAGTTTTACGAATCTGTTTGATACCAATCCAATTGCCACTGATTTAAAATAATAAATGTAGTGTTTTGAGCCTGTTTTGCTGATCAGAAAACTCAGAAACATATTTTAACCCGTACGTCGCTTAAAACGGCTTTATACGCATATTAAACGCGTAGTTTGGTATTAAAACCATTTTACCACGTAAGAATTAATACCGATAGACATAACCTGTTAAATTAAATTGTTTTCCTGACTTATTCAGACCCGGATCACAGAAACTTAATAAATCCCTTTTATGGTCGTTAAAATGACCAAAATACCCCTACGGGGCATAATTAGGGAATAAACTCGTTATGGGCAATATGGAAGATATCATAATGATATCACAATATATTTAAAGCGTATTAACTTAGGAAACCTGTTCGCGACCTATTCGGTTACCCGTTACGCGTTATTCACGTTCGGATCGGTTTATATAACTAGTTTATATAAGTTAGCCGAAACGGGTCAAACCTTATCGTTTTATCTCAAAATCCAGAATGTGTATGAAATACCCATATAAGACAAGTCTTTGAACATGTCGGGTTTAAATCACATTCTATTCCGGTCTTCGCTTAATTGTGCGTACGAACCGTATCTTCCTGTAAGACTAACCGGTCTAAGCTTAGGCTTAATTAAAGACCCGTTAGCATTCTAATTAATTATTTATACCATCATTCCAGACTAGAGCCTTCCGGTAAATTGTACCTACGCTTACTTAAGTGAATACGGCTGAGTTATAAATTTCTGCTATTTAAGACAGGAGCTAGCTCAGGTAAATACTCTTAACTTATTTTCCCTATACGGGCTTGGGATACGGTACTATAAAAGTACCGCTTGGTCGGGTGTATGTAGTCATTTAAATCGGATTGTGATTGATGTACTTACATAACCTGTTTAATATGTATTATTTTATTATTATTTGGTGTATGGCCTTTGGGGGTTAATGACCATGTCCCGGATATCCTTGGCATCATTCGAAGTAATGGCCACGACTTAAGCACGGGGTGTAGGCATACACCTGACAGCTGCATTATGTGAAAACTGGTAATCCACTCCGAGGTATCATCCTTGTGGGCATTATACCGGAACTGGTAATCCACTTAGAGGATGATAGCCCGTGGGCATTATACCTGTGGCGTGTCTGTTAATCTAGTCCGGCCCTACAAACCGGCCCTAACGGACGACAAATAAGTAAAACTGTATACAAGATTATATACAAATAATTTTCCCAAGTTATAAAAGATTAATTTTGCCTCTGTGCATTTTAATCAAAGTGTCAAAAGGTTTGTGCCTGGTGCATCTAAATCAATTTTCTTAAACTCTTTTCAAATGAGTCGGTTGAGTGTATTTACCAGTGAAAACTGACGTATTTTCCAAAAAGGTTAAGTGACAGGTACTGAACGTAATTGGCTGGAAGCTCAGGGCGCTAATAAGGAATCTTGCAAGTTCTAGGCGCCTAAAGTCTGTTGAACAAATGATATGTTTTAAGATCCGCCTGTGGATCCTTTACTTTTCGTTGTAATACTGAATATTACTTCATATTCGGAATTTAATAATAAATATCCTTTGCTTCCGCTGTGCATTCATATATATTGTGTTGTTTGACTATTATGTTGCCAACCACGTCACGATACTCCCCCACCGGGCCCACCGGTGACACGTGGAAATCGGGGTGTGACAGTTGATTTTTCAGTTTCACTTATTATTAACACCAGAGGCCAGCTGTGGTGTTCTTCTTCTACCACCATTTCTGCAGTAAGATCCCCACACTTAGTATCTTCGTCTGGAGTTGGTTCGATCACCTCTGTTGGTTCACCATCAAGTAGGGCATCAAAGTATGCTATGTCTCCATCAGGATCAGATTCCCCTACCTCTTCATCAACAATTAGACCCTCTAACTCTAAATCTAAAAACTCATCCTCCCCAGACGACTTAATTTCAACCTCTTCCATTTCTTCCTCTGCACCAAACATTAAACCAATGGAGTCTCCTAAGTCCACTTCCTCCTCCATCACTTATTCTTTCACTAACGTCCTCTGATAAGCAGCCCACTCTTCTTCATCTATTTCATCATCAGAGTCACTCCAGTAATTAATAATTGGAACCCGTGGAACCGGAGGTGGGACTTCAGCGTCCATTTTCATCTCCGTGACTGAAGTGATCTCTTCATCTGACCAATCCTCATATGACAGCTTTTTCCCTTCCGCATCATATGTATAGCCAGTCTTTGGCTGTTCTGATTAGGCTTTTTGCTCTTGTTCCTTTTCTTTCACTCTCCTAGCAATGTCATCTACTGTACGTTGAAAATCTAATAGAGCAAACTGTTGATTTCTCAAGATGATATCGTGCTCTACTAGGGTTTTCTAGGTATCAGCTTTTTGGGCAACTAATTGAACCAACATCTCCTTTATCGTGCTCAAAGCACTATCATTACCCCCAACAGGGTTCCTACCAGAATATTGATCATAATACTGACCCTGGTTATGTTGTGGCTGCTGATACGGATCATTGTAATATGGCTGATCATCATAATAATGCAAAGAATACCCCTGTGAAAAATATGGCCGCGGCTATAGAAAAGGGTTAGCATAACACTGTGCAGAGGACCCCTTATATTGTGGGCAATTAATAGTAAAATGAGGTCCTCCACAAATTTCACACATATTTACTAGACTCAATATAAATATAATAAATAAATGAAACTAAAAGACACGGACAATTAGACTCCTACGACTCAAACAAACAATAGCACATAAGATATCAGTTAAGTCCAAATAAAGAAATCAACGCAATTGCCAAGAGTCCCTGGCAACGGCGCCAAAAACTTGATGTCTTGAAGTAGTTTAATAAAAACAACTAAATTAACCTAAATCTAGACTCAAAGTAATACTCTAGACTCTCTAAACTCGACTAAACTACTGACCGGCAAGTGAACCGATCGACTCTAGTAAAGCTAAGTAAGTCTAAGTATCGAACCCATGAGACTCAATTTAATTACGCTAGGACTTTATTTAGATAAGGACTGACACGACTTAACTAATTGTTTATTTGATTGGGGGGGGGGTGTCACACCCTGACTTTTGCGGAAGCGTATGATGTGTGACTGGTTTAATATCATTGCATTCAATCATAATAAACAACTACATGATCAAAACGATGTTCATCCATTCAAGAAATTTGAGTATTACATACACCGGTTATTTAAGTTTTAAAACACAACCTTCGACTAGGTTATAAACCAACAAAAGTGGATGACATCTAAACTTGAAATCTACTTCTAGAAACAACACCTAGGCCCAAGATCCAACCTGTCACCTGAAATACATGTAATTTTGGAAAATATCAACAAAAGTTGAGCGAGTTCATGCGTTTTGTGTGAGTACTTGTAATCTTGTAAACCTTTGAGAGACTCCTTTGAAAACAGGTATGAAAAGCGTGTATGAACATACTAAATAAATGTTTTACAAGGACGTTAAGACATGTGAGGACATAGGGAGCACTCAAAATGAGTAGGCATATACCCTTGTCGATTTTCCCTCGACTATGTCGATTTCCCTCGACTATGTCGAATTTCCCTTCGACTATGTCAATTTACCTTGACTATGTCAATTTCCCTTGACTATGTCGATTTCCCTCGACTGGGACACCGAAGCACTCAAGTGATCACATGAGGACCATGAGTGGGGCTCGACCGTACCCGTTAGATCTAACCTTCGTCCCTAATTAAGAATTAATGGCATTTCAATATTAAGTCTATGCTCACATGATCTAATAATGTATTTCGTATGCATTTCATACCGTTTAAGCATTCGTAACATGTATTCCACCCCCGAGAGTTATAAAACCAAAAACAGTTAAGAGAAAGGGGGAGCATGAACTCACAGTTTTGCGTCTTCGGTACTCGTAACTCAAATCTCCTTAGCAAACACGACTCCCTACAATGTACTAGGGTCTAGTAGACGAACGGCCGTGCCTTGCCTTAGTGTTTACGTTTTTGAGTTACGTTTCTTTTATGCCTTCAATATTATTCCATATTATAATTTCTTGTTAAAATAATATTTTTGTAACAATACTTCTCAAGTATTTATTTCCGTATTTCCTTCCCAAGGATGGGGGTATCCCGTACATGTATTTTCGTATTCTCATATTTGTAGTTTCCAAAACAATATATTTTCAAGCCTTACTTTAGAAAATATATTTAAACTTGTTTTGTCCCAAAAATAATGTATTGCAAGAAAATACATATTTTTTCTCAAAACTCATATATCTTCTAAATATTCTAAGAAAATATATTTTTACTTCCAAAAATAATATATTTTCTCTTTGTCGAAAATATGATATACTTTGTAATAATAACGAAAATCATATTTTCATTTCCTGTGTCCAAAATAATATTTACCAAAAACATATTTATAACGGTATTTTCCGGAATATTTGTAAGTTACATTCTATCGTTCGATTTCACAATATTAAGTGTGTAACTTATATATTCATTCCTTGTGATTTTTGTTATTATTTTGGATTGTAAATTCTTAGTATTTTGTTAAGTTATATTACTTTAAATCCTAAAATAATATAACTATTACACCAAGTATACAAATAATCACACACAATGTGTTATTAATGTAAATATATATTCTAAATAGATATTTATCCATTTTTATTTATAAAAACCAACCTCCAATACTTGTATTTTTGTAACAAGGTCTATGGCAAAGTTTATATTGAAAACCATAGTTAAAACATACTTGTAAATATTTGTTTAGAAATTATTTTTCTAAGTGTTTATATTTTTAGAAAATTTTGCCATAGTTTCCCCTAAAAATTGAGGTGTCCATGCTATCAAAGCATATCATTTTCTTTTCAAAAATCATTACAAACAATCAACTATCAATCTACACTTACCAAGGGCTAAAACAAAGCTATCTACATAAAGATCATGAACTTGAGTTTTCATAAAAACTTGTAGTAACTTGGTAGTATGTTTAGTAAACTTTGTTACCCTTTAAAGTGCATTTATTTCTTTACATTCTTTAAAGATTTGAGTGTTTACAACTTGTTAGATGATTTTTCCAAAAATCATTCTTTTGGATTTTTCTTGTAAACAAAGTGTTCTTATACTTGTTTCAACACTAGAAACATGATTGGTTTTCTTTAAAACAATGTTTATACAAATCTTGTTATTTAACTTGGTTCCTTTGGAAAACTATTTTAGAAATCATCCACTCACAAGACTTGTATCTTTGTTTAAATCATTATCACATGAAAACAACTTTTATTGTTCAAGTTCATGTAAACATAAGACATGATGATCTTGGTCTTTCACAAGATCACCACTTTAACTTATTAGATCGTGTGTTTAATCACAATCTAGTGGGTTACTTATGATGTCTAGCATCACTAACACTAATAATCAATCCATAAGAAGCAAACAATCATAAATCAACAAGGTTTCATATGTTTATAAGCTTATGTTAGAGATTTATGATTATGTCTTTTAATGTTCATCATGTTTACAATGTTCATCACTTATTAACCAACTATATAAGAAAGATCAAGAGATCACAAGGGCCTTACTACTAGCACAAGGCTAGGGAAGAACACTTGATGTTGTTGACGACAAATGGGTTGGATAAAAGCAATCGGGAGAGGTCCTTCAAGATCCAAGACCACCAAACCTTCTTATACGGCTCCTTACACCTTGTGTACACTTGAGATTAGATGAAGCTTGAATGAATGATGGTGGTGATATGGTTGTTGTTTACGGCCGAGAATGGCAAGAGGGAGAGGAGAAGGATGATGGTGTGTGTAGTGTGTGAGAATAATGAGAGTTTATGCCTTCTTATAACATCCAATCCTTATATCCAATGGTTTTCATGTTTCTAATAGTACAAACAATATCTTAAGCAAATCCAAGAAAGATCAAATGAAGATTTATGTAGATCTAGGTAATCTTTGCAAGATTTTGGAGGTGGGGGCCACCCCTTTCAACCGTCCATATGGATTTGGGGGGGGGGGTAAGTGTAAGTTTTTAGATAATATAGTTGGAAGTTAAGGGTATTAGTCTGTGTTTAAGTGTATGATGCATTATATAGTGTGTTAAGGTGTTCGGGGATCATAATTAGGTCAGAAACATTAAAACAATGCTTCTAGTATAATTTTGGTGTTTCGGGTAATGTCCGGTTGTTTGGTTAGATACCGGTTAGTTAAAGTGTCAAACTATACCGTTTAGTGATCTTTATGTACCCTTTTGTGAAGCTTTTAATTCCCGACACTTAGGAAAGCATTCAGGACCATTTAGTCATATTTTTGCATGTAACAATCTTGTTAAAATAATGAATTTTGCTTAAATATGCAGAATTCTGCACTTTATGTGGGTTTTAGGCACTTTTCGGCACATAAACTATCACCTAGTGAAGCAGTTTTGTGGTCCTTACTTCCCTACACACTATACTAGTGTAATACGTACTCACTGGCTCATACTGGGCCTCAAAACACTGTCTGTCTATGTACTGGACTTTGTCAGCATTTTAGTTGGTCTAATAATGGTACCAATTCTGTTCTGTGCATTATTAGAACTATATCGTGTTGCATGTAGTACGTCTTACAGCATGAAGTGCCATTGTATGTATATAACAATATTCAGAATTTCATTCGTCTTGTAAACTAGATCATGCACAGTTATTAAAGCACAGATTACTGTTCAATTAGTGTACGGAATGTACGGAAAAGTGACAGTTGTCACAGACTCCCCCCGTTAAAAGAATTTCGTCCCGAAATTCAAGCGATGCCATCGGTCGCAGGGGAGTTGTGAATCAATTGTGGTCACTTAGGTTTAAAATTTTTCTTCATGTCCCCATGTACTCTGGGTCATGATATGAATTCTAACGTACTCGAGTAAATCAATTATGTCTTCTCCGCGTTTTGTGCACTTTCAGTCCGCAACCTTAACAGGTTCTATAGTAATTTGGATTTTGTCGTTGACGTGAATCTTGTTTGTGGGAACAACGACTGTTCCATGAGTCAGACTCCTCTAAAGACTAGACACATGGAATGTGTCGCGATCACTACTGATCTTTTCTGGAAGTTTCAGCTTATGAGCAATGGTTCCGATCCCTACCAGGATCTCGAAAGGTCTAATATACCGGGGATCCAACCTTTAACTTTTTCCAAATCGCACCACGCCTTCTCAAGGCGAGGCTCCCATTTGTCACACCCCGATTTCCACGTGTCACCGGTGGGCCCGGTGGGGGAGTATCGTGACGTGGTTGGCAACGTAATAGTCAAACAACACAATAATATAATGCACAGCGGAAGCAAATTTAAAATAAGATACAACCGAATTTATTTATTGTAAACAAAGTCACAATTTATCCGGTGTTTATCCACAGTAGGATCGAATAACAAAATATTGTTTATGGTTCAACAGACTTCGGCATCTCTAAGTTTGCGAGACTTCTAATGATGCTTAGGAGAATCCCAGCCTATTTCGCCTAGTACCTGCATTTAATCTTTTTGGGAAAATACGTCAGTTTACACTGGTAAATACATTCAACTGACTCATTTTATAAAATGATTGAAAATTGGTTTGGATGCACATGGCATAAACATTTTTATTAACTTGGGAGAATTATTTAATATTATAATCTTGTGAACGATTTACATGTTACTTATGCGTTCAGTAGCCCGGAACGTATTCCGGGTTAAAGATCAATAGACACACGACTTATGTGAGTTATACACGGGAGTACGCCTACACCCCGTGCTCAGGTCGTGGCTATCTCGTAAGATAATGCCGAGGATATCCGGGACATGGTCATTAACCCCCCAAAGGCTGTAAAGTAAACACATCTGTTTAAAACGAGCCGATCAAATTATTCAATTAACCACTAAGCGTGGAAGATTTGATGCTCGATCAAGCGGTACGCTATGTACCGTAACCCAAGCCCGTATAGGGAAAATAAGTTAAAAGTATTTACCTTGATGCAAAGTATGGTCACAATAATCAAATAGCAGGTAGCTTTTACTGTTTCTCCTAATCTGGAACGAAGGTTAAATATAACCTATTAGAATCCTAGCGGGTCTTTAATTATGCTTAAGCTTAGACCGGCTAGTTTCAAAGATACGGTTCGTACGCACTATTAAGCGAAGACCGGATAGAATGTGATTCAGACCCGACAAGTTTGAATACTTGTTTAATATGGGTTCATTATTCACATTCTGGATTTTGAGATTAAACCGATAAGGTTTGACCCGTTTCGGCTAATTTATGTAAACTTGTTACATAAACCGAGCCGAACGCGTAAGATGCGTAACGGGTATCCGTAAGAGCCATATACAGGTTTCCTAAGTTAATATGCTTCAAATATGTTGTAACATCAGTAGGATGTCTTTCGTTATGCCCCGAACTAATTTAAACACAAACTATGCCCCGTAGGGGTAGTTTGGTCATTTTAAAGTTTGTAAAAGCGTTTATATGTTAAACTGAGTTACAGATCTGATGTAATTAGTAAACCTACTTATTTTAATGTGTTATAACAGTAGGCTAAGTCATGTATGTGAAATTTATCATATTTAACCAAACTATGCCCCGTAGGGGTATTTTGGTAATTTCACATAAGCCGAAAAGCTCAAAAACGAAGTCTGAGTTTATTAACCTTTGCTTACTGTTAAAATATTATAATTTGCTTCTTATATCAGTAGGT
>JARYGA010037463.1:0-49395 GCA_030545235.1 Helianthus tuberosus | reverse complement strand
TTACTGATATGGGGTGTAGGTGCCTGGATTCGATAAGGATTTTCTAAAACTTCCCTAAGGTTTATATTATAGTAATAGGGATCTAGAGGATCCAAACCTGGATAGGCTCCTAAGTTTTATGAAGAAACACACAACATTTTAAGTTAAAATTTTGTAAATCACAAAATAACAAAATGGTAATTTAGAAAATTTCTAAAATTTATTTAAAACAACTATTGCTAGATTACAACTGAACTTTTGAATTTATACTAACGGTTTATTTAATAGTTTAACGTTTCCAGCTTGTAAGTGTCGCAGGTGCTAGAACTGGTTTTGTGATTTAACTTATAAGTTAGCATTTACTGCTACAGTAGCTAACATGTAGAGATTTGCCCATTTTTCGTCTAATTTATCTTCCCAAGGTGGGTTACTGCCTATTTTCTGGGTTTCCTGAGACTTTTTCATGTTCTCTTGAGTTTTTCTAAGAATCCAGCTTCTTTTACTAGGGGTAAGTGGATTTTCAAACTGTGCTTTACGGACAAATATTCCCTCCTCAGTATCTGCTGAGTATCTTGAGGAATTTGTTTGGGATGAACTTCCCTTTTCTTTCGATGAGCTATCTAATTTATGATAGATGTCCGAAATTCTTTTCTTACTCATGCTGTAAACTACCAAATAGTCAAATAACACATAACAATAATTACAGTTATGCAAGTATTTCCATAAATTATTTCCTAACAAAATATAACTTTAAGTGTCAGCAGAACACTTCTTTGGCTTAGACCAGTGGCTAGGCTCTGATACCACCTTCTGTCGCAACCCCCGATCCCTTATCTGTCCCGGGAACGGGCGGACGCGAACTCAGAGTTTGGTGGTATCAGTTTGTTTAATCTCGCAGCGGAATTTCCATCAGGACCGTAGTTAGGAAATGTTTATCAGAGTAAAACCACCATATTTGATATTAATCAACTCATGGGCAAAACCCAAGTTTCTTATTACAATACATTTATAGGGACAAACCCTATTTTATTTAATTTAAAACATCGTTTCTTAGATAACTTTTATAGCCACTTATTTTCCAAGCCGTCAGTGCTCTCGAGCTGGCTTTTTGCCAGTTGACTTTCACATTGTGTTACCTGAAACATGTTTTAAAAATATTTTGTCAGCGGGAAATACTGGTGAGTGAATCCCAATTTAACCAAAATGAGTTTTATCAATTACCACAGTATTGAGAGCGATTACAATGTTTATATCTACACAATTACCCATTCAGTACTTGCCACTCGACCATATCTATGGCTATGGTCATATCACACATTGGCTACTCGTCGTCCAATTGTGAAGGTTATCAAGTAATGTATACAAAACCCCATAATACCAGCGATAATTGAAGAATTACACGACTCACATACTGGTAATATGATATAAACAATTGAGGTTTTATAAAAATAGTTGACACAAAAAGGAGATTACTCACTTTGCTATCTTAGATTTTCCGTAAGGGTTTCCTGGTGAAAATCTATAATTTATACAAATGTACATTGGTTAGTATCATAACCCTTTAAAGAATATAAATGATACCCTCCCCGAGACGGTATTCCAACAACTACGTCGGGCAGAACCACGACAGTTGTTACGGAACCCTAAATCAATCGGGCAGCGTAATTATTATGAAACCGGGGTTATAATACTTACAACGGAGCAGAACCTCGCTAATTAGGGATATAATACCCGAGTATAATAACTCTCCTACAGAATTTGAGATTGAGAATTGAAAGTTGAACGAATTGAAATGAAATCCGAAGCCTGCTATTTATAGTTGCTGAACTAGACTTTCAGGCAGCCCGCGTAAGGTAAGGTAAGGCTAAGCCTTACGCGGCCCGCGTCAACATGTGGTCAACGTAATAGCTTGTCCTAGTCATCTCTAGACCGCCACGATGATGACACGTGTTGTCCTCTGGATGTATCCGCGTTTCATGATCTCTCGCGGCCCGCGTACACTTAAAAGAACTCTAACGCGGCCCGCGTTAACTAAAGAAATCAACGATATCAGGTTTAACCATGATACCGCTCGCGTGAAAGGTTGGGGTGGGTCTACGCAGCCCGCCTCAGCCCTATATTTCATATTTTGATTTATTTAATAAACTATAATATAATTCGGGCTCGGTTTTCACATACGGGGTGTAATATAAGACATATTAGGGTCTGTAAAATATATTTAGGATGTCAGAAGTTATTCGAGGGTGTCGGTTTTCTGGAGGGTTGTTACACCGGTCCTGTGATTCGCTCATCCGTGAAGCATATATCAGTCAAAGCTCAACGACAATCTTGACGAAACCAGTATCGGACCTGTATCCGACCTAAACTCGAGTCTCCGGTGGGTTTGATTCTGTTAAAGTTTTGGATCATAAAAAATAGAATCAACAGCAATCTTGACGAAACCAGTAAGAACACGACTTATCATCTCTCTGCAAACCGGATTCCGCAACTCGACAACTGGTTTTCGTTCCAGATCTTGATGAACACGCACTACAACTCAACAACTGGTTTTCGTTCCAGTAAGAACACGACCCGGTGGGTTTGATTCTGAGACCGTTCCAGATGCCTATCGTGTTGATTTGCGAGTTGTTTCGGATGGTGGTGGTGGTGGTGAAATGTGGAGATGGTGGTGAAGGGTGGTGGAGGGTAGGGCATATGAAGTGGTGGTGGTGGTGAAGTGGAGATGTTTCGGTCCTATGATTTACTTGAAGTGGAGATGTTGCAGACATCTATACTATCTATAATAAGAGAAAATGAGCTGATGTAAATCTGCCTTAGTGTCAACTCCTGAGCTATGCCAAGTGTCAGTGCTGATGTCATAATTCCATTTTGTATATTTAGATCTAAATAATAAATAAACTATATTATATGGATACCATTTAAACCACTACCCATATTCAAAATTCAAAATTCAAACCGTATACATATATAACCTACATTATTCTGGCTCCACTTTCAAAATTCAATCCCTCTCTCAAATCCAGAGCAGCTCCACATCCAATCGCAAACCCTAGAACCTCCTCCATCGCCGATTCTCTCCGATAAGAATACAATCATCTCTTCGAATCAATCAAGAACAGTTGGAAGCTAGGGTTTTGTTTAGAAGATTCATCAAATTTGATATTGAAGGAAGAAATTTTTAGGGTTTCACATCTCATTCTCAATCGGCTAACAGCAAGGTAATCTTAGGTTTTCTATGTTGATCCAATCTTAATTTTTCAATGTTTATTCATCATTCTTGATGTTGATTTAATTTCTATTCTGTTTTGATTTGTCAATCTTTCGATATTATTATACGATCTGTTTATTCTCATCATTACTTGGATTCCTTAATCGTATCACTTCAACATCAGGTACGATCCAGATTTGTTTGTTCTTTAACATAGATTGTTGATTTTTTGTTTAAAATTTTCCCATTTTTTATTGTTCTATGAACCGGCTCTGACTAGCGATTAATTGGAGGCTAGGTACGATTCTTACAACCATGATGACTGTTGTTGATTTTGATTGTATAGGTCCTGGAATTGGTGGTGATTATGGTCCTTATAGGCAGTCGAAAAGGAATGATTTATATAAACAGTAAGTATGCGGAGAAGCTTTTACAATCTGGGCAAGTTTATAGATGCTTTTGTTCAAATGAGGTATGTGGTGTTGAACTGGGAATCTGGGATGCCATTGTTGAAGTTTTTATATATGTTTATGTGGAAGAAAGTCATCCCCTTTCTAAACTATAAAGTTATGTTCTATTTTGTGTTTTAGTTTACATTCAGGTAACTTGATGAACTGTACAACTGAAAAAGGATCAATGGTGGATATCAGGTATTGTTATTTTTTCATATTTTACTTCAAACAAATCTTTCAAATTTACTTTGCATGAACATGATTCTTTCAAATTACTTTGTCGTTCGGTGTCATCAAGGTGCTTGTATCTTTTCGTTCTTGCTTAGTAATTACAAATCAGGGTGTGTTGCTTTTGCATCTTTGGGTTTAGGGTTGCGTTTCATTGGCCTTTTCATAAACAACATGGGTTTCGAGTGTTTTATTGAAAGACTTATAAGTTAGACTTTAATTCTTTTACTTTACAAAAGATAAAAAATAGGTATATTAATATCGGGAATTTGGTTTTGTTTTGATTGTATTGCTGAATGCATATGTATGTAGAAAGGATCTGTTCGAGATTTTCAAATAACATGAGTAAGGCACCCGATCAACAAACCTACAAGAAAATTTTGGGATTTTCAGTGTAAAAAATAGGTTTTAGGAATATCCCAAATTTGCTATCAAGTGAGTTCCAGCTCAAAACGAGGTAACCCACTTTCACAACTGGTACTCAGATCGATGATGCCAGAGGTTTGTTAATTTCATATTTATGTGTTTGACCGATTCCGAAATCATACCATTCCGAAATCTTTTAATCGTTATATAAACAAACAATTCGATCTATTTCTAACTCTTGATCTTTTTCTGTAGCAGATCTCAATCAATACATCAATCACAATAATGGTTGGAGGATTGTTGAACAAGCTCGCTTCGAAATCGCTCAAAGTCACCAGAAAATGGCAACAACAGCAGCTCCGCCGTCTTAATATTCATGAATATCAGGTCTTGATCCGTTTTTTTCATTCGTAGCCTCTGATTTTGACCTAATTAGGGTGTATTTGTAAAATTATTGCATCATATATAATATAACACATATAGATGTAGGATGTGATTGTGACCTTTGTTTAAGCATCTGATCATATATAGTTTGATTTTGTTTAAGTTTCAGATTGCAGCAGAACAAGTGGTGAAAAAGAAATCATATATAGTTTTATGTATGTTGTTGTTCCATATATAGTTTCATGTACTGATTGAATTGTTTTTTTATAAAACACTTCACCGAAACAAGTGGAGCTTCCGTTCAAACATGCTCGTGTTCTCTTACAGGTGAATATCATCAAATACACTTGTATAGAGTTTGTAGCCGTTTATTCACTTTTAGTAATTCATGATTTTTTTATTTTAGGATTTTACTGGAGTTCCATCTGTAGTTTACCTTACTTGTATGCGAGATGCTATGAACAAGCTCGGTGGTGACTCTAAGAAGATCAATCCACTGGTGAGTAATATCTATTTCATCTCTTTTTTTAAAAAAGGTTTTCATTATTTGGAAATAATCACCCATGAAGGCATATTTTGGAGCATTGTTAGTTATCTCATACTTTGATAAATTTGAGTATATAAGTCTGATTGAGCTGAAACATTTCTTAATTTATAGTTCTAAATATGATTACAGAAGTTATATTGTTTTGATAAAGTTGAAGCAATAAGTTGTTTGTATATGGACTAAGTATCTCGGTTATACTTGAATGTTAATTGACTAGAAGAACAGGAACATTTAGAAACTTAATTGAAGTTGAAATGATTCAAACGGGTCGAAGGTCTACCAACGGTTATTCATATACGTGCAATCTATAACTAACTTCATTAATTAAAAATGGATTATTATTTTAATAATATAGTTTTTAAAGTTAATCTTTTGAAGATATAAATTTATTACTTATGGAATTTAAGAAATGGACTTAAAATGTTTGTTGGCAATTCAACCTGGTTCTTATAAAAAAGTTATCGGTGGGCTATTCTGTTAATGTTTGAGAAATGGGTTATTATTTAATGATGGAATTTGAGAAATGGATTATTATAAAAACTGATGGAATTTGAGAAAAGGATTATTATTTCAGGTATTGTTTTATAATGCAATTTGTTAATGTTTTTTTTTTTTTTTTTGCTTTTCAATTTTGTCCAGAGATGAAGGAAAGCATATGCGAACACTTGTGAAAGAAGATTTTGGTCAACTTGACAGAGTAAATACCATGGTAAGCATCACTATTAATCTTGGGTAATTCTTTAGATAATCTAAAATTCTGGGTTCAAATTTGAATCTTCAAGGATTGTATTTTGACTTTAGAATTTTCAGATAAATAGCTGAAATTAAGACATGTAATGTTATATAATTTGAACAAAAAAGTACTCTTGGCTAACCAAGCTGACCTGAATCGACCAGAACTGTTTCAACCGACACATAATTACCCCTTTGGTCTTAGCCTGGGGAATTTGTGAAAAAGATAATATAATAATTCAGGACGGGCCTATTTTTAACTTCTACTTATCCATTTTCCCCTAGAGGATGAAGTGAGAGGAACTACCAACCAGGATGCTTGGTTTAAAATAGTGGTAAGCGCACAAAAGCGACGAGGTCTAAAACTGAGGCGCAAAAGCGTTGAGCTTTTCGTACGCAAGACACAAAGGATTATATAAATTATTTTATAAATCCCATAGGCTTTTAGCATCCTCTACCTATGATTTAGTTATAATTAAGCTTTATATATGTTTTAAAACGGAAAAAAAATCAATGTACAGAATAAAAAGCCTGTTGTACAACACTCAGCTGTTTAGGCTTTAAAACTTATCCCGACTAACGTTCGAATTAGGTCAATTTTGTTTAATGATTACGACTTTATGTTGCCACTTTGTTATGTTTAGGGATTTGATCTCAGATTGAACTAGGTTAATTATGTGATTAAGCTTCATCATAACTGTAGTTTGGTTATTATTGATGTTATTATAAGTCATTCACTGTATCGCAGAATTTGTTCGATTGCAGAATCGTATCTGGGAATATTCACTGCAGAATCAGCATATATTTGTGCACTCGCTGCAGAAAATCTTCATTCAGTGCAAAATTGGCCGTCTACAGAACTGATCTGAAATGTCTGTTCATTCATAGAAAGTCACTACAGAATCAGTTTTGATTACTGAAAGAGATGATGAGGTATTGTGTTACGACCCCTAAGTGAATTGAGTTTATTACTTTTCGGTTTTGCTAACATCTAGAATGAATGAATAATTGGATTGGTAAATGTGACTTACTGAACATTGTAGAGTGTGAAATTTTAGTTGTGAATTAAGAGTTTTGAACTGGTTCCAACTATTGATTAGTTTTCAACACAAATTTTGATTTTAGTGTTTAAGCAGGGATGGCTATGACAAACTCAAAGGGACCTTCAACAATGAGAAGTATGATGGGTTATTTAGTCGTTCTTTTAATTTACCCCCTTTTTACAAGGTTATTAAATGGGTTATTCGCTGTTAACGAGCAGCAGATAACGAGCAGCAGTTAATGAACAACAGAAGATAACGAGCAGCAGATAACGAGCAGCAGTTAACGAACAGCAGCAGATAACAAGCAGCGGTTAACAAGCAGCAGTTAACCAACAGTGGACAATATGTACGACCCTAACAGCAGTTAACAGCAGTTAACAGCACTTAACAGCACTTAACAGCACTTAACAGCACTTAACAGCACTTAACAGCAGTTAACAGCAGTTAACGAGCAGCAGTTAACGAACATCGTTAACTGTATCTCGACTACTTGTGCAGCGTTAATAAATGAAATGAAACCTATAATGACGGCGTTAACTGTATAATGAAACCAAAAAAATATACAATGACAACGTTAAATTAAAACCTATAAGGGCATTTAATAACCTTGTAAAAAAGAGGGTAAATTAAAAGAATTACTAAATTACCCCTCTTCAATTTAATATTTTTATAGTATAAAACCATTTTTGGATGTATCTAGCAACTTTTTAAAAACCTCAGTGGTCTCTATGAGAAAAAAAACTTTTTGGGATGGATTTAGCAAATGTGAACAAACGTCAGGGACGATTTTAACAATTTACTCTTCTTTTTCGAACATCTATGTTTCTCATTTTTTATTTGGTTACTTAACAGGTTTTGTGGTTTCGCTTTTTGTTTGTTGTAGGAAGTTTGCTTCTTAGAAGAGGTTAACCGGATTCTAGCGTCGAATCGACTGGAGCCATTCTCAAGGCTGGCAAGTGGAAAGTTCACCTACTTCTCAAAGGATTGCTTACAACCCTTCCAAGAAAGGTATAATTTCCATAATACAACTTATCGTCATTGTTTACACATCTAATATTGTGGTATTGTATCATGTAGGGTTTTATTTTGGTTGTAAGTTTGATTTACCATCACTTTCAACACTCACACTATTTGCATAGACATGTTATATATAATAAATGAAAATTATTTGGGCCACTGTTGAGTCAAAACGGTGTTGTTAAAACAGTGGTTTGAAACACTTTTGGGTTAAAACAGAGTTTTAAACCACCGTTGGGTTAAAACAGTGGTTGAAACCACCGTTGGGTTAAAACAGTGTTTTAAGCCACTGTTGGGTTAAAACAGCCCACTGTTGGGTTAAAACAGCGTTTCAAGCAACTGTTGGGTTAAAAAACAGTGTTTGAAAACACTGTTGAGTCAAAACACTGTTGTTAAAGCAGTGGTTTGAAACCACTCTTGGGTTAAAACAGAGGTTTAAACTACTGTTGGGTTAAAACAGTGTTTGAAACCACTGTTGGGTTAAAACAGTGTTTCTAGCCACTGCTGAGTTACTTTTTTTTGTTGGTTTTTTACTAATTTGCCAGAATACAGTCATCTAGCTAACAGAATGGGGTCCGAGCATTTAGGAAAACTGCTTTCCAAGGTAGAGTATATCTTTTCAGCACTATTTATACTTCTTTCAAAACATATATAATTGCTCACTACATGATTCATCATTTCAGCACTTGGAACCTGTCATTAAGTCTCGAATTCCGGGCCTCCAGTCTCTCATTAGCAGAACAATCCTTGATTCATCATTTCAGCACTTGGAATCTGTCATATGTCCACATGGTGGTTGGAACTTTAAGACACTCGATTCCCAAATCCGTTGTGTATTGTCAAGTTCGTGAGGCCAAACGTAACTTGCTCGATCGTTTCTTCACCGTGTTGGGGGCAAAAGAGGTAAATTTATGTTTTGTATATTTTGAATTTATTTTATTTGCAGGGAAGACAGTGGGGTAAATTGTTGGATGAAGATCCAGTGATAACACAAAGGCGTCAAAACATAGGAAAGCGGCTAGAACTATATCGAGCTGCACAATCTGAGATAGATATGGTTGTCTGGACCAACTAGATTAAATCACAGCATACATATCATTTTTGGATCATTTTTTGTTTACGAAACATGGATTAGGCTATAGGCTATAACTGTGTAAATTTGAAGTGACTATGCACTTTATTATTCTATTGTTGTGTAAATTTGATAATTGACTTTTCTATTATTCAATAATAATTGTAAACAGAGTCCGCCACAATCGCTTTTTAGGGTGGGTTGTATTTGAGACATCATTTTTTTACACATCGGAAACTCTTATAAAAAACGAACTACTAAACTTATATAAAGATAGTAACGCTATAAATAAAATAACTAATGTTGTTATTTTACGGCTAAATTCTTGATATCTACGTCTCCACAATGATTAAAATCCTTGGTTCACCATTTGTACTCATTCATCACTGTCTTTAACATTACTTTATAAAGATATAGAACTAAACACCAAAATTTAAATGATATATTATAATCTGTTTTTTAGTATTTGATTTCGATCATTACTAAACCTACCCGTGTGGTTACACGGGTTCTACACCTAGTATAAAAGAAAGAGGAAGAGAGAAAGGAGTGAGGGAGAGGGGGTGGGTGGGGTGGGGTAGGGGTAGAATAAAGGTGTGGTCCCTTTTTTTTAACCAGTAAGGGCATTATAGTCATTTCACACCCACTTAACAAAAAAAAAAAATTAACCTCCATCCACGCCAGGGACTATCCGGGAACGAAAATTGAAAACTTGGGGACTATTCAGGTAATTTTAGAAAGTTGAGGACTATAGGTGAAAAAAGGCGAAACCACAGGGACTATCCGGGCATTTTTCTCTTATGACTTATAACAAGATCTATTAAGATATACTTTCAACTCTAATGGGACCGAGTCGAATGGGGCTAATGGTAGAATATATAATATGTCCTGGGTTTTACAGGGTTACTGTTTTGTGTAGCAAGTCCCGCTAGCTAATAAATGTTACAAATTTACAATGTCAATGAGGAGATTCTTGGGATGATAATGCAGGTTCTTTCTTGGAAAAACTGCATTTTTAGCCTAAGGGATCTTGAACAGTTTTGTGTTCTACATTTACCAATAAGATTCTTGGGATTGCTTATCCGAACACCGGTGAAACATCTTATCAGGATACATTAAGACGCGTTAAGAAACGTTGCAGTGTTTGAATATTGATGGGATCTGTACAACATGTAGCATTTTAGGTTAGAGTATTGCACTTGATTATTACTGATATAGACAGTGGCATGGCAAAAACTGGAACATTTAGGATGAAAGGAAAAAACTAGATTCCTTGAAGAATGGTTAGCTCCATATTTCGGTCTTGGTAATATAATAATATATATATTCATTCCCACCTTCATCGTACACCAATACACAACATAAGATTGTATGATGAAAAGCTTCTCAAATATCCATTAAATCAACGGATGTGATGAGGGGCTTCAAGTGATGGAGTGATTGTGTTCCATTTTTCCAAACTATATGTCTTAAACTTTTCGTCGTTAAAATATGAAGATTATCCATGGCCACTTGTGTTCCATTTTTATAATCAATATGTCAGCATGTATATGCATGAACTACTTTGATAACTTATGACATTTTCCTTCTTATACAAAGAATTCTACCATCCATTTATTTACTTTTCTTAGACAATGGCCAATGAAAGCATTTAGCTTGCATTTGGTTTATGTGGATTTAACATTTGATAGGAAATGCATTGGAGGGGTTTGTATTTAAGTGGAATGATCATGGGGAAGAATGGTGCATTTGGTGGAATAGTGAGCCCCTATTTTTGTTTTGTATTTATTTTATTCTCTTATTTTTTTTTGTTTTAATTTATTTTAATATGCATAAATAAGTCGTACATTGTAAGCTTTAATGGCTTGTATATAATTTTTTTTTCATTTCAAATATAGTAATTGGACAAAATAACAAATAAATATGTAATATTTTTATTTTAAAACATAAGTTTAGTTATGCTACTTTAATAAAAAAAATACAGAAGTTTAAAATACATATATGTTAATGTTCGTCTTTAGAAGTTTAATGTTTTGTTTTTCTAACTTTCGATATAAATAATACGAAAATAAAAAAATGTATATTGATAGAAATAACTTAATTATTAAAAAATAAATTAAAAGTGGTGATGATGTGGAAATACAAGTATTGGTGAAGATGTTTGTAGGGTTGGAGAGAAAATGTATGTTTTTAGTGTATTTGTGAAAATCTGGTGTGGCAGCTGACTAGACACGTTTATGAAAGCATTTATCACCTTGCATTGGTGATCGTCTTAGCCTCTTGGAGTCTTGGGTATTCCATTATATCTTATCCATAAATATAACACTCTCAACTTTAAAAGTAAATTTGGGTGTATTCACTTGATTGGACTCCTGAAAAGAATCGTATAGTTAATGCATCTCAACATGGAAGATTAATAGTTTGGAATGCTCTCACAAGTCAAAAAAACCCATGTCATTAAACTCCCATGTGCTTGGGTTATGACATGTGCTTTTTCTTCATATGTGTGCGCACACTTAATATCTACCCATAAAAGTAGGGTATCCGAAAGACAAATTTCGACCTGACTTATTTTTACGGTTCAACACCCTGCCATAACGCGTGGGTGCATTTACTCTACCATAGAAAGGATTTAAGACGGTCACTATGTGATATCACACCAATTGTCGACTCAGCCACAAAGCGTGAGTTCCCCACTAGTATATTCAAAAGGAGATCTTTGTTGAGGCTATTTTTGAATTTGTAAAGAGAGGATATCTTACTAAAATGTAATGTTATTTGTGTGGTCATTTATTAATGACAGATTCATATGTTAAATATTGATTAATTATACTAAAATAATCTAAATTTATTTTACCTCACTGTTTATTTGTTGTTCAACTTTCTCCAACCTGATGGTGGAGAAAGAAAAATGTGTTGGATGCTTCATTTTGACTTTTGATTGCAATTTTCCCATCTTATCATCTTGACTCAGGGTGAACCTTGGAGAAACACTAAGGTTGTTGTCATGTGACCTAAAGGTCACTTGTTCAAGTCGTGAAGACATGACAGCCCTGGACCCGTGTATTCTATAGCCTCATGCACTGGGTTTGCATTTATTCATTTTTTTTCTTCCTTGAAACTGGTTATATGCTGCTTCCTTGCTAAACAATTATTTGCTCCTAAAATGCCGGAACTTTTATCTAATCGAAAACCCTTAACCTTGTTTCCCTCTGTATCACCTTTTCGTTCTACTTCAACCAACCATGCCATTGTGCCAACACCCACATAATGTGTTTTGTTGGTGGAAACGGTGTCCGAACAGGAGGTTTACAAATATATATACCTCTCAAGGATATAGAACATAGCTTTGTTAAAGCATTTGTTTTAAAGTCATTAGGCTTGTTTACTATCATTCTCTTAACAAACCATGGTCTAAAGTATAACTTGATATGGCCCAGCGGTTTAATTAAGTTTTGAGGACAGATGTGTACAACAAATCCGAAGTTGTATTTATAAAGAAGAGATACACCGGATCCAAAAAGTTGGTTAATGTTATTTCACAAATTTGAACATGTTATATGCTAATGGGAATGAACTGGATGTTGGCGGTAATTCCTAACTCATCACAAGTCGGTGATGGCGAAAGGGTGACAAAGGAGTTCAAGTCACAAGTCGGTGAACTTGAAGGACCAAGTTTGACAAGTAGGTTAAATTGGTTAAGTTTCCTAATTACATTATAATTATATTTGGTAATGTCTTGGTCACCAAGTTAGGTTATTTGGTAATGCCTTGGTCACCAAGTTAGGGGTAGCCTATATAAACCAAGCTAGGGTTAGACATTATTAAGAGTCAAGAGAAGATAAACCGAGTTATGGTTTATGAGTTATTGTAATCAAGTTTTTTGAGTTATATTTTCTTGGTTATAATAAAAGTTCTTGGAGAGTTATTACATTCGTGTTCGTACTCTTCGGTTTGATTGTCGATTGGGACTTGAATTGGTATCAGAGCCAAGTTCAATCGTCGATATCAAACAAGGTACTCGGATTCTTAATTACGGGTCGGTGATCGGATTGCAAGATTCTATCGACGTAACAGAGTTATATCAGACGCAATCGGAGTTCACACGGAACGGAACGACGGTAACGGTACTATCATCACCGACGAGTGACAGCTTGAGAAGGAGCTGTTAATCGGCGGATATCGGAACCAAGTGGGGTTTCCGAATCGGGCGAGTTATACCTGTGATCGGGGTAGTGCACTGGCTTCAAGTTGGATCGGGTTGGTTCAAGTTATCAGCGATCTCTGTTCAGGTTTGATCTGAACGGAATACCGGCAATCAGCAAGCAATACAACCAGCAACGGTGACTCAATTGAAGGTTCTTTCAACACCACGTAGTTGAAGCAATTAATAAAAAGAAAAAAAAGGGTTGTTGGTCCGTTTATGTGAGGAAGAACAGAAGTAACACAAAAGTCAAAGCAATAGCTTTTAGTTTTTCTTTTATTTCTTTGTGTGCTAACGTAAAAAAAATACAATAAGTCGATTTAAATTTTTTTTTTGGTTCAAACAAGTTCAGGTTTAACCATTAAACGTTGTTTGGGTTGGGCAAGTGGTTCAATTCAGGTTCTGATTATTTATACGGTTTAAACGAGTTGGGTTTTGACCGAGGTTCGTGAGAGGGATTCGCAATTAATCTTGCTAGTAGTCGGTTCGGTTCTAAAAAGTTGTTTAGAATTCGATGGCGGACGGGAACAGACCACCACCGGTTGTGGTTAAGGATCAAAGTACCACAACCTTACAATGTCCAATGTTAACCGAAACAAATTACAACATCTGGGCGATTCGTATCAAGGCAGTATTCAAGGTTCATGGAATACAACAAGCTGTAGAACCAGGAGAAAAGGAGGTAGATGCCAAAAAGGATGACATGGCGGTTGCACTTCTACTTCAAGCAATACCCGAAGATCTCGTGTTCCAAGTAGCTCAGTTTCAGACTGCAAAGGAAATCTGGGAAGCGTTGAAGACACGGTATGTTGGGGTTGAACGGGTTCGAGAGGCAAAGCTTGAGCAACTGGAAAATGAATTCGAATCCTTGAAGATGAAAGAAACAGAGACAGTTGATTCTTTCGCGAGCAGGATAAGTCAGTTGGTTACCAAAGCAGCCAGTTTGGGAACCACCTACAAAAACAGAAAGCTTACCAGAAAGTTATTAGGCTCTGTTCCAGGGAAGTGTGTTCCAATTGTAGCTTCAATCGAACAATTCGCAGATTTGAAGACTATGACGTTTCAGGAAGCAATCGGTAGACTGAAGACGTTCGAAGACAGGATTAAGGGTATCGAGTCTTTAGCAGAAAATCAAGGTAATCTAATGTTTGCCAATGGTGAGTCATCCTCGAAATCCAAATCCTATGAAAATACACGAGGGCATGGGCGAGGCGGTTCAAGTTACCGAAGCAGACGTCAAGACCGGGATGATGAGGACCAAGATGGAAGTCAAAGCCGAGATGGTCAAGATCATAGGTCAAAACAAACGGGTCAAAGAAGAACCAATGATCGTCAAACGGGAAGGAAAGATAGATCACAGATTCAGTGTTACCGTTGTGATAAATTTGGTCACTTCACGTCAGGATGTCCGGATCGTATGAAGAAACAAGATGAAGCTAACTTAGCTAAAAACGATGATTTTGACCCATCATTATTCATGATGAGATGTGATCAAGAGACGGTTTTTCTAAATGAAGAATGGGTGAATCCAAAGCGTTTCGAGACTGAGCCAATGGAGAAAGACACTTGGTATCTCGACAACGGAGCATCGAATCACATGACGGGTAATCGAGCTTATTTCTTTGAACTTAATGAACGAGTCACGGGAAAGGTGAAGTTTGGAGATGGATCTTGTATTGATATACGGGGAAAGGGATCGGTATTACTTGAAGGGAAAACGGGGGAGAAGCGCCTGTTAAGCGATGTTTACTACATACCGAGTTTACAAAGCAATATCATAAGTCTTGGTCAAGCAACGGAAGGTGGATGCGACATTCACATGAAACGTGATTTGCTAACCATTCATGATGATACAGGAAAACTTATGATGAAGGTGACAAGGAACAAGAACCGTTTATACAAGATCAACCTCAAGATAGCATGTTCCGGCACACAAGCTAACATGATTGGAATAAAGAATTTTACGGGTATGGATCTACAAAGAGGTGAACTGAAAGATGATACGGCAACTACGAGTTAGAATGTTCTCAAAGATCCAAGTTTAATGAAGCAACCCAAAATTCAAAGTCCAAAGAAAAATGTTCAAGAATTCAAAGAAAAAGTTAAGCAAGGGATTCAAACCCAAGGAGGTACATTTAATGATCCAAGAAAGCGGGTGTTTGCTCAAGATCGTAGCCGAGTCAATGGTGGTGCGAGTTCTTGTGACAACCCTCACCAAACCAGGTATCCGTACAACTTAATTAATAATTAATTACTGCTTAATTACTGTGCTTGCTTGAACTTGTGAATAAACTGCTACTTGAATACTGATACATGTACTTACTTGCATCATACCTTACTTGCTGTCACTACATTATTTACATGCTGAACCTTAGTGACAAACATGATGCACAAAAAGCACAGTAGCACTATAACGGATAACCTATTGAACATGCTGATAAATCAGCATCAGGCAGACACTGCCTCTAAGGCCTGTAAGAGCCTGAAATATTTTGCTACACTAGTGGTGAGTGTAGGGATATAAGGATTGTAGAACTGCGTCTCTAGGAATAAGTTACAATGACTGGATGTGCCTAAAACGTACTTTAAGTACAAAATTCAGCACTTTACATAACAATTCAACTTTTAGCTAACTAATAAAGTGCCAAAACATGAGAAAAATATTACTAGACACTTTCCAAAGTGTCAGAAATGAGTTGTGTCACTAAAAGGGGTAATAACGACACTTTAAAGCTTTGTTAAGCACTTTAACGGATTACTATCCAACCGAACAACCGGACTATACCCGAAACATGAAAATATTGTTATTTTCATTATTTATCTTTTTCTGAGCCAGTTAGGGTCCCTGAATACCCTAACACCCATTGTAACGCATGGCACACTACTAACCAGGTTAATCCCTAAACTTAACTATATTAACCTAACTATGTGCCTAACTATCTAATTGGATTCGAACTAGACCCCCCCCCCCTTAACCAAACCGTCCCCATGAGGGGGACACACTTGTACTCTTGTTGATTATTATATTAAGTATGCTTAATATCTAGGAAGCATAGTATCCATTGGTTAAACACATTATGATTTGCCTATAAGTTCTTGTTATGGAACATATGATCATTCACATAACACACATTATCACAACACCACTCCACAACTCTCTCTTTCTCTCTAAAAGCTTACGGCCGAACCCCCACACCCATCCATCAATTTTTCGACTTTGATCTTGCAAGTTCCAATCATCTACAAGTGTTACGGGTCACATACGAGGAGTCTTGGAGCAAACGGAAGGCGAAGGACCTCTTTATCTTGCTTTTATCCACGCGTTTTTCGCATAGATTCTTCCCTAGCCTCGAGCTAGTGGTATGTTGCTTAAATCACCTTCTTGAACTATTCTAATGTGGTTAAAACGATATATGACGGTTAAAACTCGTTAACTTACAAGATGAAGCATAAAAGTCTACTTAAAACACTAAAAATGGTGGTTAATAGCTCATGTGTTGTGTAAATCATGTAGTATTTGATTTATGTGATTATTTGGACCCGATCTATGTTGTGGTAGCTCGGATCATCATTTAACCCGGTTTAGTCATGATCTTGGATTATGACATAAAGCTTGTTTAAGTGTAACAAGGGTTAGAAGATGAAACTCTACCACACAAGAATCATGAACTTGTGTAAAAGTGTTTTAGCTTGTAAAATAGTGATTAAAACTAGTAGATCTACGGATCTACAGGTGGTATTTTCAAAGGACCGAGTGTCAAAGAAATCATGTTTTTCTAAAGACGGATCTTACACTAACAAGAATGGTTTTTAGAACACACAAGTGTGTAAACACTTGTGTAACACAAAGTTTCGACAAAATAACTATTTTTGAAAAAGATGACGAGAAGTTGTAAAGACGGAACTTCCATAAAAACGAGGTTTTCACAAAATCGGATTATTTTATATAAAGATCCACTAAAAGTAATGGGATTTACTTCATAGTTTGAATAAATCACAAGTTCATGAAGTTTATGCGAATTATATATATATTTTGACTAGTTTGTGGTTTGAACATTGTTTTGAATGAATGATAAAAATTGTTGGTTTGATTTATAAAAGAAAATGATACGCTTGAAAGCGTGGCCACCTCCAGTTACAGAGGAAACTCTGGCGAAATTTTTCTAAAAACCTAACACTTAGAATTATTTTCACTATAAGTGTTAGAGATACTTGTCGACTTGTTTTCAACTATGAATTTCGCCACGACTTTATTTACAAAATACCGGAGGTGGGATTTCACAAAATAAAACGTGATACATATATATATTTAGTATATATTTTTCACAACATCACTTGTATAAGTGTTTATGATTATTTTGTGAACTACATAAATATTATTTTTAGGGTAAAAATAATATTACTAAGTATTATTTTGGGAAAATCACATGTATTAAAATATAATATTTTTGGGAAGAATATTTATGTTTTGAAGTTGGAAATAAAATATATTAAGTGAGACTTAATAGTGAAATCCGAATGTTACTAACACACATGTATTAAATCCCCCATCCTTGGGAAGGAGAATAACTACCAAGTATACAGAATGTAAACACGAAATAGTTGCCTAACTATTTCCCAAAAACTTAAACCATAAAGCTAAGGCACGGCCGTCCGTCTAATAGAGTTAGCACGTGTAGGTCGTCATACAGCTGATCGATTTGGAGGCATACTTGGTAGAGACGCACCACTGTGAGTTCATGTCCCCCTTTTCTCTAACTGTTTTCAGTTTTCTTAACTGCGGGGGTGAAATACATGTTACTTTGATTACAAGTACTATATACATGGTATGGTTAGCGTAAGGAGGTTTACTACTTAGATCATGTGAGTGGGTAGGAGCAATATGAGGCCATTAGTCCTCATAACGGGACCGAGGGACAGGAGCGGTAGATCTATCTGGGTGTAGCGAGCCCAGCCCCAGGCCAAACTAGAAACGGACCTCGGGGTGACTTTGTCCACATACTAATGTCGTGGCGAAATCTGCTAGGTTTGAGTCTCCCTATTTGCACTTCACATATATCAGTGGCCTTGCAAACCATTGGTGATCTCAATTCCCTTATTTGCTACATACCAAGACTATTTTTATACTCACAAAGGTTTACTTACTCACTTACACATGAACTCGCTCAACATTATTGTTGATTTTTCAACTTACATGTATTTCAGGAAATTAAAGATCTGGCGCGGTATGTTATGTTTTCCCGCTGCATATGGGTTCCGAGGTCATCCGGGTTTAGGAAATGTGACTTTTTCCTGGACGAGTCACAAATCTTAAACTGTGTTTATTTCATGTTAATGTTTATGTTTTTCAAGACAATGTTTTATGTTACGATGTTGTAAGTCTCTAAGACAATGGTATGTTACTCTGGTTTTAAAACTTAATCAAATGGATGATCTTGCATGATTTTATTTCATATAGCTTTGTTATGGTTAAGCTATGGTATTAAGAAGTCACACCAAAATTAACCACGCTTCCGCAAAGCCAGGGTGTGACAGCTTGGTATCAGAGCTCTGATCATAGCGAACTAGGATTCATTCTCGAGTCTAGACTATGATCACTAGGGCTCTCACGAAAACATTTTTACTGCATACCACTTAAGTCCAGATCCAAAACTTTTCATAAACAAATGTTGAGCACATTTTATTATTTATAGGCTCAGTCTAGAAAGGCTGAGGCTCGGTCTGAGAGGCCGAGGCTCGGTCTGAGAAATCGTGGTAGATGGCTAGTGGGACTAGGAGAATTGGCTAGTGGGACTAGGAGAATTGGCTAGTGGGACTAGGAAGAGCAGTCTGAGAGGCTGGGAGAATTGGCTAGTGGGACTAGGAGAAATTGGCTAGTGGGACTAGGAAGAGCAGTCTGAGAGGCTGGGAGGCTAGTGGGACTAGGAGAACTATTTGATTGCTTACTTGGTAACTTATGTGATTATCTGATTGTATGATTGACTGTTTGTGCATGTTTGTGTTTATGTTACAGACACCATGGACACCTCTGGCACTGGTGATTCAGACACCACAGGACCTAGACCTATAGTATCGGACGACCTAGAGTCTTCTGAGCGCGAGGTTCACACATCCGACGTTACGAGCACGGACGAGGATGATTTCCAGCCCTTCGCTTTACCTGATGGTGCTGATGAGCTCGCTGATGGCCCTTTGGCCGGGGACCTACCGTTAGTGGAGATCCCTGCTCCCATACCCTTAGCTGTTTATCCTGCCTATGATTTGCTCATCGACGCCGACGCTGACGACGACGTCGATCTTTTTGATGACGAGCCCTTTGAGGACGAGGTTCAGGGCGAGGCCCTTCTTCCTGCTGGAGATCTTTTGTTGATCGCAGATGCTCCCGCTGAGGAGTCACCTGCTCACTCTCCGGTCCCAGACTCTTTCGAGTCTGTGGCCTCCGCACCTTCACACACTCAGAGTGCGCAGCACTTTTCTCATGGATCAGATCCCGACCAGGCATCCTCTGTTGCCCCTATTCCTAGCTTTGCTTTCGACCACGATGATGTGGAGGATTCCGATCCTGACTTTCCCCCAGGATTCGACCCAGATGAGGATATAGAGTTTATACCCATGGATCAGCCTATGGAGGATCCAGTCGACCCAGTTGATCCCATCGACCCTGAGTTTGATTTTGAGATGGCCTTTGATGAGCCCGAGCAGCCACTAGACCCTGCTCCTGACCCAGTACTTGAGCATGACCCAGTTCATGCTGACGCACCTATTATTGAGCCTGTCATTGCTGACCCACCTATTGATGATCACCCTATAGATGCTCCGTTGTTGGAGGGTGATCATGTTATTGTTGCTGATCATGTTGATCCCCCACTCATTGCTGATGCACCCGTTGACCCTCTTGTTGTACCTCACCATGATCCTATGCCAGCCCAGTTTGATCGTGCGCTTTTTGAGGCACGGATCGACCCCCGAGACGAGCACGCCCAGTGTGGGTGGATTCCAGCTGATGACGAGGTCCCACCTTTTCCCCCTCAGATCCCTGATACCCGTCACACTGATACTTCCTTTTCATTTCCTCGGTTTACACCTCCAGCACGAGCTGGAGAAGGTTATTCGGCTCACCCTTTTGGACATGTACCACCATCTATCTCTACTATACCACCATCTGCTACTTTTCCCCCTGTTTCACCATTTCATGTGGCACCTTTTGATCCCACCAGTGAGCCGTTTCTTTGGGCATCACCTTCTGCTATGCCACCGACTGACCCCTACCATTCTTTCCACATGGGGTATACTAATGAGGACGTTTTGATGTCTTTTTTCGCCCAGCACGAGGCACACACACAGCGCATTCAGGAGCTTGAGAGAGCTCAGACGCCGTCGTGTCAGTGCCAGGGTCAGACCCACTCTCCATTGCAGCCCTCTCGACCTGTTCCACCAGACTATGTTGCACGCCTTTTTGCCCTGGAGCAGCAGGTTGCTTCATTCTTGCGTACCCAGAGAGCCATGGAGGAGGACTGGCTCCATTTGCGCCGCTTGTTTTACACTCACTTTCCCCCTCCTCCACCGCCATCCGTGTAGAGCTCTTCAGTACCGTATAGGTAGACATTGGTGAGAAGACGGCGAATGCTTTTGACTGCACAGCATTTTTGGAGACTACATTATGATTCTGATTTTTGTTGACATGTATTTGATGTATTGACACTGATTCGATATAGTTTTTGGACTAGGGTGATGTATCCCTTAGTCGACTGATGTTGTATGACACTGTGATGTACTTGTACGCTTACTATGTGGTCTCGATATATGGCAATCGCAGTATTCTCATCATATTTGATGCTTGATTTGGTTATTTGTATTTTAGGACATGGGATGTTGTGTGATTGATGTTTGTGACATGGGATGTTGTGTGATTGATATGATTATAACATGAGATGTTATGTACTATTACTATCGTTATATACATACGCTAAATTATGACCTGACTTATGTATTATAACTATGGCCTGACCGACGTAAACACATCTTTTAGAAGATGCCGCCGAGACGTGAGACACGCATGCCTACTAATGAGGCAGAACTCCAGCAAATTATCGCTGCTGCCATTGCACAATACGCCGCCTCTCAAGGAGGGACTAGTGGAAGCAACTCTGGCAACACTGGCAACAACAATAATCCACCTCATGGTAATACTAAGTCATGTAGACCTACCATGACCTAATTGGATATCTTTAGCAATGATGCTAATGCCAATCGTATGTTATAACGTATGTGCAGGATGCACCTACAAGCAGTTTCTAGACTGCAAACCGGTCAACTTTGATGGCACAGGAGGTGTTGTCGCCTTTGTTCGTTGGGCCGAGAAAACTGAATCTGTTCTTCGCATGAGTTAATGCGCACTAGATCAGCAAGTCACCTATATCTCAGGGCTATTCTTGGATGGAGCCCTCTCTTGGTGGAATCTGCAAGTACAGACACTTGGTGAAGCTGCTGCCTACGCGCTAACCTGGACCGAACTGAAGGAACTTATGCGCAGGAAGTACTGCTCTCGCGCGGAAATCCAAAGATTGGAAACTGAGTTCTGGCACTTGAAAATGGACGGTCCGAATATCGCAGAATACGTTCAAAGGTTCCATGACTTATCGCATGTGGTACCCTACATGGTCACTCCGGAGTTCAAGCGGATTGAACGTTTCATTTGGGGATTAGCTCCTCAAATCATAAGCATGGTAACCTCATCCAAGCCTGCGACCATTACTGAAGCGATCGATTTAAGCGTGGCTCTCACAGAGGAGGCCATTCGCCTGAACATGTTTGATGATGCTGAGCTTAAGAAGAAAGAGACTCACGTCGAGTCATCAGGAGGTAACAAACGGAAGTTCTCAAACTTCAAGCAGGGCGCCAGTGTGGCAGTTAAGAAAGGAGGATCAGGCACGCCAGCTCAGGATACAGCTGGTAGTGGAAAGAAGGGAAAAGGATATCAGGGCACCCAGCCCAAGTGTAATACCTGTCAACGCCACCATACTGGCCATTGTAGTATGAAAGTATGTGAAGCATGTGGAAAGCCGGGCCACTTGAAGGATTCTTGTTGGGCTAGTGCTGGCCGGGGAGGCCAGGGAGGATTTGGGAATAGAAATAATAATCGTGGTGGTATTGGAAATCGCCCGCAGGGAAACAATGGAGGAAACGGGAATCGAGGCAACATTGCGAATCAAGCGGGAAATGCAAACCAAAACAACATCCAAGCTGGAAATGGTGGTGGAAACGGGCAAAGACTTGGATGCTTTAACTGCGGTGATATTGGGCATTTTAAGAGGAACTGCCCAAAATTAAACCAAGCCCGTGGAAGAGTGTTCCAAATCGAAGCAAGGGAAGCGCGCCAGGACCCCAATGTCGTTACTGGTACGTTCCCTGTAAATCAACGCTATGCATCCATTTTATTTGATACTGGTGCCGATTATAGCTTCGTGTCGTTAGAGTTTAAGAATATGCTTGGTTTAGCCGCTAATAAGTTAGATATTCCATACTCAATCGAATTGGCTAATGGGAAGTTAGTAGAAGCCAATGAAGTTATCAGAGGCTGTGTGATCGAATTAGGAGAGCGTGAGTTTGCTCTGGATCTACTACCAGTCCAGTTGGGAAGCTTCGACGTGGAGGTAGGAATGGATTGGTTATCAGGCAACAAGGCTGAGATAGTTTGTCACGAAAAGGTTGTTCGTATCCCAACCGAAGATGGCAAAACAATTGTGGTTCACGGTGAGAAGCGTGATACGCCGTTAAGAATTATCAGCTGCCTGAAAGCGCGAAAGTGTTTGCAGAAGGGATGTGTTGCCTTCCTGGCACACATTGTGGATAAGAAGGCTGCTGAGCCGAAGATCGAAGACATCCCTGTCGTGAGGGAATATCCAGAAGTCTTCCCAGAGGACTTACCTGGACTACCACCTCAGAGGCAAGTAGAGTTTCACATTGACTTAGTTCCAGGCGCCGCGCCTGTGGCTAAGGCACCTTATGGACTTGCTCCGTCTGAAATGCAGGAACTGTCGACACAACTTCAAGAGTTGTTAGACAAGGGATTTATCCGACCAAGCTTCTCGCCTTGGGGAGCTCCGGTCCTGTTTGTTAAGAAGAAGGACGGTAGTTTTCGTATGTGCATCGACTACCGGGAGCTGAACAAGCTGACGATCAAGAATAGATATCCTCTGCCAAGGATTGAAGATCTATTCGATCAACTGCATGGCTCAAGCTTTTATTCAAAGATCGATCTTCGATCTGGATACCATCAGTTAAGGATACAAGAGGAGAGTATCCCGAAGACAGCCTTCAGAACTCGTTATGGACACTACGAGTTCCTGGTTATGCCGTTTGGTTTGACAAACGCACCTGCAGTCTTTATGGACTTGATGAATAGAGTTTGCAAGCCGTACTTGGACAAGTTCGTGATTGTGTTTATCGACGACATCTTGATTTATTCAAGAACAAAGGCTGAGCACGAACAGCATCTAAGAGCTATTTTGGAGCTGCTAAAGAAGGAACAGTTGTATGCCAAGTTCTCTAAGTGCGAGTTTTGGCTACGTGAAGTCCAATTCCTTGGGCACGTGGTAAATGGAGATGGAATCCATGTGGATCCAACCAAGATCGAAGCGATCAAGAATTGGGAAACGCCAAAGACGCCAACCGAGATTCGACAATTCTTGGGTTTGGCTGGCTACTATCGAAGGTTCATTGAGGATTTTTCGAAGATCGCTCAACCATTGACGCTCCTCACGCAGAAAGATAGGAAGTTTGATTGGGAAATCAAACAGGAAGAAGCATTCCAGATATTGAAGGATAAGCTCTGCAACGCGCCAATCTTAGCACTACCGGAAGGTATAGATGATTTTGTGGTATACTGTGACGCTTCGCGTCAAGGATTGGGTTGCGTGTTGATGCAACGCCAAAAGGTTATTGCTTACGCATCACGTCAACTGAAAGTGCACGAAAAGAACTATACCACACATGATTTGGAACTTGGCGCAGTGGTATTTGCATTAAAGATCTGGAGACACTACCTTTATGGTACAAAGTGTACAGTCTTTACGGATCACAAGAGCCTACAGCACATATTCAATCAGAAGGAGCTGAATATGAGACAGAGACGATGGGTTGAGTTGCTAAACGATTACGACTGCGAGATAAAGTATCATCCAGGGAAGGCGAATGTAGTCGCCGATGCCCTAAGTCGAAAGGAGAGGATCAAGCCCATAAGGGTTAGAGCTTTAGAAATGATTATCCGAACCGATCTTTCCTTGCGCATTCGTGCCGCGCAGAAAGAAGCTCTCAAGGAAGGAAACCTTGAAGAAGAATATCTCCGTGGGATGGAGAAGCTACTGGTACCAAACGAGGAAGGAACGTTATGTTTTGAGAAAAGGATTTGGGTTCCTTTGTTTGGAGGTTTAAGGGAAGTTATTTTCGATGAAGCTCACAAGTCGCGGTACTCTATCCACCCTGGAGCGGATAAGATGTACCAGGATCTCAAAGATTATTATTGGTGGCCTAGGATGAAAGGAGATGTTGCTGTTTATGTGAGCAAATGTTTAACATGCGCCAAGGTTAAAGCCGAATACCAGAAGCCTTCAGGACTTCTGCAACAACCTGAGATTCCCAAGTGGAAATGGGAACAAATCTCAATGGATTTTATTACGAAATTGCCAAGAACGCCAAGAGGCCATGACACTATTTGGGTAATAGTGGATCGATTAATGAAGTCAGCACACTTCTTACCTATCAGAGAGAAGGATAATACAAGCAAATTGGCTGAAATTTACATGAGAGAGATCGTCGCACGTCATGGAGTGCCTCTCTCGATCATCTCGGATAGAGACGGAAGGTTTGTGTCAAGGATATGGCAATCCTTCCAAGAAGCCTTTGGCTCACAATTGAATCTGAGCACTGCGTTTCATCCGCAAACTGACGGGCAGAGCGAGCGAACGATACAGACTTTGGAAGACATGCTGAGAGCGTGTGTTATGGACGGTAGCCGGGATAAGCATTTGCCTTTGGTCGAATTTTCATACAACAACAGCTACCACACCAGTATTGGTGTCGCGCCATTTGAAGCCCTTTACGGACGCAAGTGCCGATCACCCCAATGTTGGGCTGACGTAGGTGATAGGCAGCTTGCTGGTCCCGAAATCGTCCAAGAGACGACAGACAAGATTGCGCAGATTCTAAAACGCATCGAAGCAGCTCGCCACAGACAGAAGGCCTATGCGGATCCAAACCGGAAACATGTGGAATTCCAAGTTGGAGAAATGGTGTTATTGAAAGTTTCACCCTGGAAGGGTGTGGCACGCTTCGGAAAGCGTGGGAAGTTAAATCCGCGCTACATTGGTCCTTTCAGAGTTTTGGAAAGAATAGGACTAGTAGCATACAAGTTGGACCTACCTGCTGAACTCCATTCTGTTCACGATACATTTCATGTATCCAACCTGAAGAAAAGTCCAACTCGAGATGACATTGCCATTCCCATCGACGAGATCCATGTTGACGACACGCTCCATTTCGTTGAAGAACCGGTGGAGGTTACGGATTGGAAAGTAAACAAGACCCGCCGGAGCAGTGTCAAGCTCGTCAAAGTTCGTTGGAATGCCAGACACGGTCCTGAGTACACCTGGGAGCATGAGGACCGGATGAAAGAGAAATACCCCCACTTTTTTCCTAAGAACCCTGCATCTACAAGCAGAACTTAAATTTCGGGACGAAATTTATTTAACGGGGGGAGAATGTGACAACCCTCACCAAACCAGGTATCCGTACAACTTAATTAATAATTAATTACTGCTTAATTACTGTGCTTGCTTGAACTTGTGAATAAACTGCTACTTGAATACAGATACATGTACTTACTTGCATCATACCTTACTTGCTGTCACTACATTATTTACATGCTGAACCTTAGTGACAAACATGATGCATAAAAAGCACAGTAGCACTATAACGGATAACCTATTGAACATGCTGATAAATCAGCATCAGGCAGACACTGCCTCTAAGGCCTGTAAGAGCCTGAAATATTTTGCTACACTAGTGGTGAGTGTAGGGATATAAGGATTGTAGAACTGCGTCTCTAGGAATAAGTTACAATGACTGGATGTGCCTAAAACGTACTTTAAGTACAAAATTCAGCACTTTACATAACAATTCAACTTTTAGCTAACTAATAAAGTGCCAAAACATGAGAAAAATATTACTAGACACTTTCCAAAGTGTCAGAAATGAGTTGTGTCACTAAAAGGGGTAATAACGACACTTTAAAGCTTTGTTAAGCACTTTAACGGATTACTATCCAACCGAACAACCGGACTATACCCGAAACATGAAAATATTGTTATTTTCATTATTTATCTTTTTCTGAGCCAGTTAGGGTCCCTGAATACCCTAACACCCATTGTAACGCATGGCACACTACTAACCAGGTTAATCCCTAAACTTAACTATATTAACCTAACTATGTGCCTAACTATCTAATTGGATTCGAACTAGACCCCCCCCCCCCTTAACCAAACCGTCCCCATGAGGGGGACACACTTGTACTCTTGTTGATTATTATATTAAGTATGCTTAATATCTAGGAAGCATAGTATCCATTGGTTAAACACATTATGATTTGCCTATAAGTTCTTGTTATGGCACATATGATCATTCACATAACACACATTATCACAACACCACTCCACAACTCTCTCTTTCTCTCTAGAAGCTTACGGCCGAACCCCCACACCCATCCATCAATTTTTCGACTTTGATCTTGCAAGTTCCAATCATCTACAAGTGTTACGGGTCACATACGAGGAGTCTTGGAGCAAACGGAAGGCGAAGGACCTCTTTATCTTGCTTTTATCCACGCGTTTTTCGCATAGATTCTTCCCTAGCCTCGAGCTAGTGGTATGTTGCTTAAATCACCTTCTTGAACTATTCTAATGTGGTTAAAACGATATATGACGGTTAAAACTCGTTAACTTACAAGATGAAGCATAAAAGTCTACTTAAAACACTAAAAATGGTGGTTAATAGCTCATGTGTTGTGTAAATCATGTAGTATTTGATTTATGTGATTATTTGGACCCGATCTATGTTGTGGTAGCTCGGATCATCATTTAACCCGGTTTAGTCATGATCTTGGATTATGACATAAAGCTTGTTTAAGTGTAACAAGGATTAGAAGATGAAACTCTACCACACAAGAATCATGAACTTGTGTAAAAGTGTTTTAGCTTGTAAAATAGTGATTAAAACTAGTAGATCTACGGATCTACAGGTGGTATTTTCAAAGGACCGAGTGTCAAAGAAATCATGTTTTTCTAAAGACGGATCTTACACTAACAAGAATGGTTTTTAGAACACACAAGTGTGTAAACACTTGTGTAACACAAAGTTTCGACAAAATAACTATTTTTGAAAAAGATGACGAGAAGTTGTAAAGACGGAACTTCCATAAAAACGAGGTTTTCACAAAATCGGATTATTTTATATAAAGATCCACTAAAAGTAATGGGATTTACTTCATAGTTTGAATAAATCACAAGTTCATGAAGTTTATGCGATTTATATATATATTTTGACTAGTTTGTGGTTTGAACATTGTTTTGAATGAATGATAAAAATTGTTGGTTTGATTTATAAAAGAAAATGATACGCTTGAAAGCGTGGCCACCTCCAGTTACAGAGGAAACTCTGGTGAAATTTTTCTAAAAACCTAACACTTAGAATTATTTTCACTATAAGTGTTAGAGATACTTGTCGACTTGTTTTCAACTATGAATTTCGCCACGACTTTATTTACAAAATACCGGAGTGGGATTTCACAAAATAAAACGTGATACATATACATATTTAGTATATATTTTTCACAACATCACTTGTATAAGTGTTTATGATTATTTTGTGAACTACATAAATATTATTTTTAGGGTAAAAATAATATTACTAAGTATTATTTTGGGAAAATCACATGTATTAAAATATAATATTTTTGGGAAGAATATTTATGTTTTGAAGTTGGAAATAAAATATATTAAGTGAGACTTAATAGTGAAATCCGAATGTTACTAACACACATGTATTAAATCCCCCATCCTTGGGAAGGAGAATAACTACCAAGTATACAGAATGTAAACACGAAATAGTTGCCTAACTATTTCCCAAAAACTTAAACCATAAAGCTAAGGCACGGTCGTCCATCTAATAGAGTTAGCACGTGTAGGTCGTCATACAGCTGAACGATTTGGAGGCATACTTGGTAGAGACGCACCACTGTGAGTTCATGTCCCCCTTTTCTCTAACTGTTTTCAGTTTTCTTAACTGCGGGGGTGAAATACATGTTACTTTGATTACAAGTACTATATACATGGTATGGTTAGCGTAAGGAGGTTTACTACTTAGATCATGTGAGTGGGTAGGAGCAATATGAGGCCATTAGTCCTCATAACGGGACCGAGGGATAGGAGCGGTAGATCTATCTGGGTGTAGCGAGCCCAGCCCCACGCCAAACTAGAAACGGACCTCGGGGTGACTTTGTCCACATACTAATGCCGTGGAGAAATCTGCTAGGTTTGAGTCTCCCTATTTGCACTTCACATATATCAGTGGCCTTGCAAACCATTGGTGATCTCAATTCCCTTATTTGCTACATACCAAGACTATTTTTATACTCACAAAGGTTTACTTACTCACTTACACATGAACTCGCTCAACATTATTGTTGATTTTTCAACTTACATGTATTTCAGGAAATTAAAGATCTGGCGCGGTATGTTATGTTTTCCCGCTGCATATGGGTTCCGAGGTCATCCGGGTTTAGGAAATGTGACTTTTTCCTGGACGAGTCACAAATCTTAAACTGTGTTTATTTCATGTTAATGTTTATGTTTTTCAAGACAATGTTTTATGTTACGATGTTGTAAGTCTCTAAGACAATGGTATGTTACTCTGGTTTTAAAACTTAATCAAATGGATGATCTTGCATGATTTTATTTCATATAGCTTTGTTATGGTTAAGCTATGGTATTAAGAAGTCACACCAAAATTAACCACGCTTCCGCAAAGCCAGGGTGTGACAGCTTGGTATCAGAGCTCTGATCATAGCGAACTAGGATTCATTCTCGAGTCTAGACTATGATCACTAGGGCTCTCACGAAAACATTTTTACTGCATACCACTTAAGTCCAGATCCAAAACTTTTCATAAACAAATGTTGAGCACATTTTATTATTTATAGGCTCAGTCTAGAAAGGCTGAGGCTCGGTCTGAGAGGCCGAGGCTCGGTCTGAGAGATCGAGGTAGATGGCTAGTGGGACTAGGAGTGACAAAGGAGTTCAAGTCACAAGTCGGTGATGGCGAAAGGGTGACAAAGGAGTTCAAGTCACAAGTCGGTGAACTTGAAGGACCAAGTTTGACAAGTAGGTTAAATTGGTTAAGTTTCCTAATTACATTATAATTATATTTGGTAATGTCTTGGTCACCAAGTTAGGTTATTTGGTAATGCCTTGGTCACCAAGTTAGGGGTAGCCTATATAAACCAAGCTAGGGTTAGACATTATTAAGAGTCAAGAGAAGATAAACCGAGTTATGGTTTATGTGTTATTGTAATCAAGTTTTTTGAGTTATATTTTCTTGGTTATAATAAAAGTTCTTGGAGAGTTATTCCATTCGTGTTCGTACTCTTTGGTTTGATTGTCGATTAGGACTTGACTGGAGGCAATCCTATCAACTATTAAAATTTTCAATTGCGTGCCTCACAAAAGTGTATGTGTCAACAAACCATAGATTTTCACGATAACAAGAAATAGCGAGAAAACGGTGACAAATGATTTTATGAGAATATTATACCCAAACCGAAAATACCACCAAACCCTGAGAAGAGCTCACACAATTTATGAGTTCTTCACCTATACAAATAGTCAAATTGAAGTACAAAAGACTAATATAGATGATCTAATCAATAAGATCAAAACTTAACATGAAACCTAAAAGTTGCAACTTCACGACACACAATTTATGAGTTTCAAATGCAGCTGTGGGATCCGTACTTAAAGGTTTCTCTCTAAAAGATGCAACTTTACGACACACTTACCTTAATCACATCTTCCATAGAGTCACAGATCCGACAATAGGGCCCACGGATCTTATGCCCACCAAGAAGTCCACTTTACGAAACAAGGTTTCATTATCATGGGAAACGAAGAAATTTGATCTTGGAAGATATCGAATTTGGATACAACTTCAAGTCACGAAGATCGCTCTGTAGTAGTTGATCATGACGACTGTAATAAAACGAAAGGGATTTCGAGCAATTGGTCGATGACAAAATGATATTGAAATTTGTGAGCTTCAAATTAACGACGAAGTTTTCTCCGTCGCTAATTTCTCCATTCATCGTGAAATCAAACAGTTTCTTCATAGATTCCGTCCGGTTTCAAAGCCGGTTGAGGATTACGAGTGTTCTAGGCTCATTTAAGGCATGCTTGTTTGTGTGATTTACAGAAATAAGGATGAAGCTCTGTATTTTGATGCTGCTGGGAAACATGAAAGAAGACCACCTCACGAAATGAGGTTTCATAGTCATGGGAAACGAAGAAATTTGATCTTGGAAGATATCGAAGATTTGGATACAACTTCAAGTCGCGAAGATCACTCTACAGTAGTTGATCATGACGACCGGTTTGTGACAACTGTCAAAATTCCAGGTAACCGTACAACTATTATATCATGATTAGTGCTTAATGACTGTGCTGCATTACAATTAATGATTTGAACTGCCTTCTGATTACTGCTTTATACTTACATGTGTATCACATATTGCAAATGACATATCATTATTGCATGAGAGCTTATTTGACTCAAATGATGCACGAAACGCAGTTAGCACAGTTATCAGACAAACCAGGAAAATGCTGACAGAGTTCAGTACATAGGCAGACAATGTGTTGAGACACAGAATGAGTCAGAAACCAAGCATTACACTAGTATAGTGTGTAAGAAAGTAAGGATCATAAAACTGCCTTCCTAGCGATAGTTTAAGTGCCGAAAAGTGCCTAAAACTCACTTAAACTGCAGAATTCTGCAGTAAATCAGCAAATTTAGCATTTAAACACACTTATATCATGCAGAAACATGGTTAAATGGTCCTGAATGCTTTCCTAAGTGTCGGGAATCAAAAGTGTCATAAAAGGGTCCATAAAGCACACTAAACTGCATAGTTTAGCACCTTAACGAACCGGTAACCAACCGAACAACCGGACACTACCCGAAACACGAAATTTACACTAGAAGCACTGTTTTAACATTACCAAGCTAGTTATGGTCCCCGAACATCATAACACACTATATAAATATCTAGTAACTAAACATCTAACTAACACTTGGATTCTAACCATAATAACTAACATATAGTTGAAGCCTACACCTATACCCCCCCCCCCCACCTATGTAATCGGCCAACATGGCCCCCACCTCAAGATTTTATAAGATTATAAATTTGATCTTGTTTATACTTTATAAAACATATAGACCAATGGTAATTGTGTTTTTGTGGATTATAAGAAGACATAAGAGTTCATAAGTTCATATCTTTCACACACCAAAACACACACTCTTCTCTCTTCTCCCTTGCTTGTGGTTGGCCGAGAACAAGCACAACCACCACCACCATCATCAATCATTCTCCATACATTCCAAGCTTATACCAAGGTGTTAGAAGGTGCACAAAGAAGCTAGGAGCTTGTGGAAGTTGAAAGACCTTCTCTATTTGCTTTTATCCACCTCTTTTCTTCTCTTGATCATCCCTAGCCTTGAGCTAGTGGTAAGAACACTAATCTTTCCATTTTACAACTCATATAAGTGGTTAATGACTGATACATGATGATTAACTTGAAGAACACTAAGAATCAAGAGAATGAAACTTGAACATAAGCTTAAATCATGAAGAAATCATGTTGTTTATGTGTTGATTTACTTGTTGATTGTTGTTTAATTGTGTAAATGATGTAGATCTTGCTAGATCATGATTAAAAACATAATCTAGCAAGATGAGAGGATGAAAGTGTTAAAGATTCATAGATCATCCTCTTGAAAGACATGAACTTGAAAGGATATAATGTTTTCTTGTAAAATGATGATTAAAGTGAGTTGTAAGTCTTGTAAATCTAAGATTTCAAGAATGATTTTTCATGAAACCAAGTTAAAAATACAAAGTTTACTAAATCTTGGTTCTTAAAGAAATCAACCATGTTTTTAGAGGTTAAACAAGTAAAGAAACACTTATGTAACAAGAGAAATCCAAGAAGAAACATTTTTAGTAAATGTGATTATAAGTTGTAAAGATCTAAATCCTTTAAAAATGATATTTTTAAAGAATCAACCACACTTTAAAGGGTAAGAAGAGTTACTAAATACACTAGTAAGTTACTACATTTTTTTATAAATTTTCAACTTCATGAAGTGGTAGTTTATGCTTGTTTTTGGCAAGATGGTAAGTATAGATTGTTTATTGTTGATTGTTGATTGATTGTGTTGATTTACAAAAGAAAATGATATACCTTCAAGGTATGGAAACCTCCATTTTTAGTGGAAACTATGGTGAATTTTTTCTAAAAATTAAACACTTAGAAAAATATTTTTAAACAAATATTTACAAGTGTATTTCAAACCATGGATTTTTACATAAAGTTTGCCATAATTTTTATTACAAAAATTACAAATATTGGAGGTTGGTTTTTATAAATAAAAGTGACTAAATATGTATTTAGGAAAAATATATTTAGAAGGCACCATGTGTGTGATTATTTGTATATTATGTGTATTAGTTATATTATTTTAGGACTTGAAATAATATAACTCATCAAAATACCAAGAAATCACAATCCAAAATATTACCAAAATTCCAAAGAATAAATATACATAGAATACCCAAAATCTTGGTGAAACCGAATAAAGGAATATAACACACAAAATATTCCGGAAAATTTATTCACACGTATATTTTGATAAATAATATTTTGGACACCAAGTGAATGAAAATATGATTTTTACAATTATTACAAATTTATATCATATTTTTTACAAGAAGAAAATATATTATTTTTGGTGAATAAAAATATATATGTTTTCTTTGGATTATTAGAAGGTATATTATCTTTGGAAGAAATATATATTTTCTCAAACAAACATCAAATATATTATTTTTGGGAGAAAAATAAGTTTATATATATTTTCCAAGTTAGACTTGAAAATATATTGTTTTTGAGACTTGTATGAAATTTATAAATATTTTTGCCAAGGGAAAATTATAAATAATTTTTCTAAGTAATATTCTTAAAATATATATTTTGGAAATATATATTGATGAATTTCTACTAAAGATATTATTCAGGAAAAAATTTATACAAAATTAAGTATAAGGATACTTAATAATTACAAGAAATACGTATTTTAGTACGTATAAATACACTCCGAAATACGGCACCAATACATGGCAAAAATATACAAGTATAAGAATACGAATACAAGTACACCCATCCTTGGGAAGGAAAATACATGTATAAATACTTGAAAAGTATCAAGTTAAAATATATTATTTTGACTATTATTCCAAAATTTAATAAATATAATTTAAGTTAAAATATTTATTATTTTAACAAATAATAATATAACTTGGAATAATATTGAAGACACAAGGAAACGTAACTCAAAGACACTAATCCACACTAAGTCAAGGCACGACCCGCTCGTCTAATAGACCTTAGTACGTTGTAGGTAGTCGTGTACGCCAGGCGAAGCTTTGAGTTACGGTGATTACGAAGAACGCAAGACTGTGAGTTCATGTCCCCCTTTTCTTTTAACTTTTTTCAGTTTTATAGCTTCGGGGGTGAAGTACATGTTACAAACTATTTACAAACGATTATATGTGGTATGGTTAGCTAAGGAAGGGTACTACTTGATCATGTGAGTGGTGTGTATAACGCTTAAGACCATTAATCCTCATTGTAGGACCGAGGGACATGAGTGATAGATCTATTTGTGTGTAGCAAGCCCACACCCATGTGGACCGGGGTTTGGCCCATGAGGTGACTATGTCTTATTCCCGGAGACAAATTTGCTAGTTTTGAGCCTTCCTGCATCACGTCACACATATTAATGGCCTTGCAAACCATTAATGATCTATTTTCCTTGTTGCTTTCATACCAGGAGTTTGCAAACATACATACATACATACTTTCACTGATTTCAAAGGTTTATTCGTGCACACAAACAAACACATGAACTCGCTCAACTTTTGTTGATGTTTTCAAACTACATGTATTTCAGGGAATTAAGTGTGGATCTTGCGGGCGTTTGGATGTTTCAAGTTATGTTGAGAATAAAAGATGTCATTCTGTCTTAGGGTTTGGATAGTATGTCCTATTGTTGGTGCATATGTCTGTTGACTTCGTCTTGTATCGAGTCATGTTTTAGTATAGATAGACCAGAAAGCACGAAATGGCATTTTCGTGAGAAGTGGCCAGAAAGCATGAACTTTCATGAGGAGTGGCACTCCTATAAATAGGTAGTCATAGGCATTCATTTGTAACTTTTGCAATTCCAGTAGCGAAGCTCTGCTGAAGTGTCAGATCGATCTGTAACTTTGTCAAATCAATACAAACGACAGTTAAACTACTTTCAAGTGTAAATCAAGCTGATTCGACATCGAAACGTCTGTTTCCGCCTCTCGTTTTGATCAAGAACTCTTCTGAACGACTCATTTGGTCGTGCAAACGATCCTACAAGTGGTATCAGAGCTCAGGAGGAAGAGTTCTTACTGATTCAGCTTGATTTCATCCAAAGATCTCACTTCTACTCATTTTCTTCACATTTTTCAAAATTAAACAAGATTTTACAGTTCAAAATTGTTGATTTTTGGATATGATGTTCGAAAATACCTGATCTATAACCCTACAAATTTTCAAATCTTAATTCAAAGCCGTTTAGGATATATCTAAGTTTTTTGGTCCGAAATCGCGTGAAAAAAAAACCCATTTCGTGTGAGTATCATCCATTTCGTGTGAAATAAGGTTCCATTTCACACGGATTGGCTTTGTTTCAGTCCATTTCGCACCAAGTTGTCCATTTCGTTTGAAATATCATCATTTCATTTGAAAGTGATTTCCATTTTGCGTGAAATTGCTAATTCGTTTGAAAGTCTGTCAACATAATCGAAAAGTCAATCGATCATTAATTAGTGCATGTGATCTTGCATGAGGAATTGTTGATATATGTGATGAATTAGATGAAAATGTCGGCTGCATGTGACCTGTTTGAGTAAAGTGATAATTTGCGGCCCAATCAAATTGAATTGTGATTTAGAAATTGTCGGCCATTATATCATTCATGAGATATATTTTAAAAGTTTGATAGCCCATGTGAACATATTGATTAAGATGTCGGCCCAGATTTGTATAGCATTTAATGGTTTGATCAGCCCACTAACTCAATCGGTCCAATAGGATTATAAAGTAAACAACTTTTGTCGGACACAAATCTATTGCAGCCCATGTGCTTTGAGTTAATTCAGAAAATCATGTGATATTATAATTATTGTCAGGAATTTTAAAATCATCGATGCAATTGATATTAATTGTTTGCATGTGAGAATATTTTGAAAGTATTGGTTGAGTGTTGTGATTTCGGATTGTTAAAACAAGTTTCGGGTTTGTTTCGATCAAAGTTACAATCTTTACAAACTGAAAATTGGATGAATTTTGATTCGTTTTAATTGTGATTGCAGCTGAGTTAGAATAGGTTTTTTAAGTTGCTGTTGATAACAGCAGCTGATATTTGGGCTGAGGAATTTGGGCCGTGAACTCCGAGGATTTGAGTGTGGGAAGAAGTGTTTGAACATTAAAAAGTTTTGGGCTACGAGATTTTATTTGGGCCAAGATTACAAAGTTCGAGTTAGTTGAAGGTAATTTGGACTGAAAATTTTCACATAGTCTTGGATTAAAGATTGTAGTTGAGCCGTTTGATAGTGAACTTGAATCAAAAAGTGTTTGAACCGATAGTTTTAAACCGGGTTTGATTAGTGGGCCGTTAGCTTGTGATATACTAGATCGTTTGATCTCATCTTGTTTGAAAGCTCCACACCGTTCAAATTTGTCAGTTCGTTTGAAAATCAGGGCCAGATCGCACGGGTTGAGTGGAACCCAGTCAGATCGTTTGAGATACTTCTCAGTTCGCACGGATTGAACTTAGGTCTCCAGGTCGTTTGTGAAGTTCAGGTCGTTTTAAACATTCAAATCGTTTGAGTGTACAGCTCGTTTGAAAATCTGTCATTGTGAATTTTTAAAACTGAAACATGGATTTTGAAGAATTAATGGCATACGTATATTACGAATCTCAGCAATTCATTCCGGAAAAGAATGAAAAAGAACCAGTTTCAACAAAAGAGGCTTCAGAAAAAGCTCCAATCTTTGATCACTCGTCAGATGAAGAGAGTGACGATGACAGTGAAGAAATTCGTAAACTCGAAAATTATCAAAAAGAATTGTCTCCTGAAAGTTTCAAATTTTATTTTGCAGATAAATTGGAGAAGCTAAAGGAGAAACGAGCAGCAAAAGAAAAAGAAAGAGGTAGAACAAACTGAGTCAGTGTCAGGTGATAAGGAGTCAGTAATCAAGAAGTCCAAGTCCGGTGTCAAATCAGAAAATGTGAAGACTGAATCAGAAGAGAAAACTGAGACCGAGTCAGAAGGGTTTGGTAAACCGGAAATTAAAACTGATAAAGAAGAAAAGGTTTTTGAAAAGATTGATCCAATTCCTGAAATACCATGCGAAAACTGTTTAAAACCCTGCATGGATTGTCTTGAAAAAGACAAAGAATTTCAAGAATTAAAGAAATATACTGACAACGTAAAATTTGATCTTAATGATGTGAAAGAAGCTTGTGACACATTATCACGTTCAATCAAAATGATTCAAAAGGAAAGTATAGAAAATGATAAAGCTACTAAGTTGTTCAAAGAAACTGTCATGGAAAAGCAGATTGAGATTAACATTCATCTGGACACAATCGCATCTTTGAAAAAGGAACTTGAATTAATGCGTATTGAAAAAGAAAGAGTTGATAAGAAATTGATCAGTTATATTGCTTCATCTTATGTGATTGATCAAATTGTTCCTCAACTACCTGATGCTAAACCTGCTTTCAAACAATGTTCCACCCCCAATGTGGAATCATTACACTCAGAAGTATCCAGATGGGGTGGAAGAAGCGTTGAACCTCAAATTGAGGACAGAGGAGAATGAATTACCGGAGAGCATAGATGTTACATTTTCTCCGTCTGACACCGACAACGAGTCACAACTTGTGAAAATAGTTGTAGACCATGTGTTGGATGAAGAAAGTGATAACTCTGATTTCAAAACGATTAAAAAGGTTTACAATAATGATTTTCTTATGTCAAAAAATAATTTGAATGGCGAAACATTCAAAGTAGCATATACTTTGAAAGATTCTGACAAATTATATTCTGATAAAGAATTTCCAATAAGAAGTGTACAAACTGAAAAGATTAAAAAGGTTTTCAAATTAACATAAATCAATATTTCTGAAATAAAAGATGTGAATCTTAATGAAAAGCCTAAAAAATACACTTCAAGAGTTCAACAAAGATTGAACAAGAAAAAGGGTTACTGCTCTGGTTTTCAAAAGAAACCAAACCATAACAGCAATTTCAAAAAGAAAGGTTTAGGTTTTATTCCCCCAGAAAATCATAAAAATTAGAAAAATTATAAATCAAAAACTAAATTTGTTTCAGGAGGAAGTTCGGAAGAAGAGAATGAGAAACCGTTCTGGAGACAGTCAAACAAAGAGTTTCTCACTGAAAGGAAAAAGAATATGTTGAAAGAAGCTGAACCAAGAGTTGAAAGAAGAACCTGTTTCAAATGTCAAAACGTTGGACACATTGCTTGGAATTGCCTCAAGATTACCAACACAAAACAGGGAGTTTCTTCTAACTCAAAATTGAAAGAAAAAGTGTGTTGATAAAAAGGAACAATAAATGGAAAAATTTAAAGTGTTCAAAAATTCGACTTTCGAGGCTGGTGAAAGTTCGAAACAGTTTTACAAAAGAAGAGCAAATTTAAACAAACAAAAATGGGTTGTTAAAAGTTCAGATGATAGTTCTGGCGATGAATCTGACTCGTCAAAGTCAGAGGAGCCACAAGTTGATCTCAAAAGAGAAAATTCAGTACCGCCAATGGATGACGTCAACTTTCCAGCATTGCGGGCTGAAAATTTAAAATCAAAAGTTGGAAAAGTTTAAATTTCGAATCAATTCTATTCTGAAAAGAAAGAATTTGATGTCGAAAAGGCTTTTAATGGCAAAGTGAAACATATCTTTGGCAAGATGGTTGATGGAAAGGCCAAAGGCGTAAAGGATTTTTATGAATCCAAAAAGAATGTTCAAAGACAAAGTGAAATTTAACCGGTTACACCCAAAGCAGGTCAGGCTTGGGTGTCTGTATTCTTTGCTTAAAAATTCTGACTTGCCGGAGCTCCCAAGTTGGTAATCGTGGAGCAGGAATCGGAATCTTTTTTGAGAAATTCACAAAAGTGATATTTCGACCTACAAGTGGTAGTATTCTTGAAAAATGTCAAATGATAGTTTTTACAAGTGGTTGAAAAGGTACAATGTGATGAAACCCCACAAAACTAATTTTCCGGAAAAATCATTTGATTAAAACAAACTTAAGTGTTTTGAAATCATAATGGGAAAATAGTTTGTTGACAGGGGGAGTTCTGATTGTTTATGCCAAGTGGATGGCGAAATGAAGCAATTCTCATCGGTTTGTCAAATTTTCTTTAAATGATTTTGAATTTTAGGGGGAGTAAGAAATTTCTGAAAATCAAAAAACATTAGAAAAATTGATAAAGCCAAAAACATGATAAAAATCAAAATGAGTTTTGTTGTGAAAAAGAGGAAATGATAGTACATCAGTGGACTGTCACAGCACGCTAAAGAATTGGAAAGTTAATAATGTGATAAACGATCTCACTGATGATATGCCAGTAGGTTTTTATTCATTCAGTAGATTGTTTTCGAGATATAAACCTAAATATCAAATACTTACTTATCTCGTGGGAAACATCTCTCGGATATATGGGTAACCCCCGAAATCTTGTTTGAAGGGCTTTCTATTTCTGACATACTAGGTCTTTGTGCGTGGTGATATCTGAGGTATTATACCTGGACTTCTGATTTTGCGGGAGCAATAGCCTAGTCCTCGTATAGTGCTTTGCACTGCTTTAATCATTAAAGCCCACCCTCAGCATAAAAAATGATGAAACATTGTAAAATGCTAATCATGTGCTGTTGAAAAGAAGATCCCCAATGGGGACACACCTAAAGTCGAACCATCATCTCTTTGATTTTGCGGAAGCAATAGCCTGAGCTCTCATGGTCTCGCATTAACCCCTTACAGATATCATTAGTGTACATTCACCTGTAAGACTGAATATAGGAGTCTGGATATAGGAGTATATTCTGAGGTGGGACACGCGAATAAGTTTAAGTCCCTTAAAACACTTAATTCGTATCTCGAAACAGTTGAACTTTGTGTGAAAATTTAAGTGGATCAGTATACTGACAATCTAAGTGAATCGTTTAGAACTTAAAATGTTTAAAGCTCAACGGTGCTAGTGATTTGTCATAAACTGATATGATCCTCTTACACAAACTCACAAAAATATTGTCTGTAAATATTTCTTTACTGCTTTTCATTTTAGACAAAAAAAAATTCAAAAAGATTCTAAGTGTGTTTTAGTATAAAATTTTGAAAAGTCAAAAAGATTTTATTTCATCTTATTTTCGACAACTGATGTTGGAAAGCTGATTTTCAAAATTCCAAGTGCTAAACATGATGGACAACAGGGTTGGGAGAGTTTATTTGAAAAGAGAAATGTTTTTGAAAAGATAAAATGGTTTCAAATTAATGAAAATGTCAAAATTTGAGTGTTACGAATTCAAGTGGTTAAACAGAGATCATATGAGAGATCATGTTGATTTGAGAATGATAACTACAAGTGGTTTCTAAAATTTGTCAAATTTTAAATATTGTGAAACTTACTTTTGGGTAGAGTATGTGCAGGAAACGTATCTAAGCCTGAGCAGAGTTTGAGCGAGGATACAATCCCGAAACGATTTAAGAGGGAGTCTGTTAGCAAAGAGGAGTCTGAGGACGTAAGAGCCAGATTCAGATCCTGGAACAAAGCTCAAGATAGAAGTTGATGAGGATGCTTACAGAGAAAGATACTTTGGAGAGAGCGAGAAGACTGATCAAGACTGAAGACTCGACATACTGAAGACTCGCACCGAAGACTCGTCAACATCCAAGGGGGAGTTTGTTGGTGCATATGTCTGTTGACTTCGTCTTGTATCGAGTCATGTTTTAGTATAGATAGACCAGAAAGCACGAAATGGCATTTTCGTGAGAAGTGGCCAGAAAGCATGAACTTTCATGAGGAGTGGCACTCCTATAAATAGGTAGTCATAGGCATTCATTTGTAACTTTTGCAATTCCAGTAGCGAAGCTCTGCTGAAGTGTCAGATCGATCTGTAACTTTTTCAAATCAATACAAACGACAGTTAAACTACTTTCAAGTGTAAATCAAGCTGATTTGACATCGAAACGTCTGTTTCCGCCTCTCGTTTTGATCAAGAACTCTTCTGAACGACTCATTTGGTCGTGCAAACGATCCTACACCTATCCTGGACAAGACACATCTTCCAAAGCCTGGTTTTATTTAATATCTTTTGTCGAGTCCTTGTGAACTCTTAAACAAGTTGCATGGTTTGTACTCGAATTTGAAGTCTATGTTTCAAGACAATATTGTTATGTTTTTAAACTTATTTAATGGATGATCATCTTCGGTTTTATCATATAGTTATTGTTATGATTAAATGCAATGATATTGAGCAAGTCACACATAATCACATTTCAGCAAAAGTCAGGGTGTCACATGGTTGAGTCGTCGGGAAAACTTTTCCTCAGGGGAAGGTGAGTAGTATGAGTCTGAGTCCATTGTGGTTCGTGAAGGGGTAGGGATAATGTTTTATGGGTGGTGAGTTGTGGTTGATTTATAGGAGGAGGTTATAAAATGAATATATGTTTATGTGAATTTAAAGGACTTGCTAAAGGACTTGCAAGGAATGCTACCATCTATGCGGGCTTTCCATCCATATATTTTGTCCAACATATGAAACAGGATAAAAGCGCTTCTCTAGACAATCTGGGATTATGTTCTGTTTTATTACAGTCATGAGGTGGTCAAACATTTCTAAAAGTAGAAAAAAATAAAACGTTAACAACTAATAAAGATTGAAGAACAAAAGAAGAAAGTGTTCCTCTTTGTTACCAAGCATGTCCTGTTAAAGTTGCACCTGTTAGAAAAGGTGCTTGGTAACAAAGAGGAACACTTTCTTCTTTTGTTCTTCAATCTTTGTTAGTTGTTAATGTTTTATTTTTTCTACTTTTAGAAAGGTTTGACCACCTCACGACTGTAATAAAACGGAACATAATCCCAGATTGTCTAGAGAAGCGCTTTTATCATGTGTCATATGTTGGACGGAATATATGGATGGAAAACCCGCATAGTTTTTTTTATAGTTTTATAGACGATTTAGAGAATTAGATTACGAGATTCTTCGAGAATTAGAAAAGGTGAAAAGACGGAACGACAAGGGTGTTGGTCTTTTCTCTCACTATGCAAACTTGAAGAATCTCACCATAACACATTGTAGACTGGTGGGCTTGAAGATCCATGGGCCCTATTATCGGATCTGTGACTCCATAGAAGATGTGATTAAGGTAAGCGTGTCGTAAAGTTGCATCTGATTTTTAAAACATTCCTACTGACATAATATTTTACAAATTGAGAACCACATATTCGTGTGTAAAAGCTCGGAAAGATGACCGAATATAGATCTGAATATCCCCTTGGTAGTTGTTACCACATGACACATGATAAAAGTGCTTCTTTAGACAATCTGGGATTATGTTCCACAAATTGGGAACCACATATTCGTGTGTAAAATCTCGGAAAGATGACCGAATAGAGATCTGAATATCCCCTTGGTAGTTGTTACCACATGACACATGATAAAAGCGCTTCTTTAGACAATCTGGGATTATGTTCCACAAAATGAGAACCACATATTCTTGTGTAAAAGCTCGGAAAGATGACCGAATAGAGATCTGAATATCCCCTTGTTAGTTGTTACCACATGACACATGATAAAAGCGTTTCTTTAGACAATCTAGGATTATGTTCCGTTTTAGGGTTTCTTCATCACCTATAACAATGTCGATAAACGTTGATCGGAACACACCGCTTAAATCTCAGTTATGTCTCATTCCAGTATGACAATACTGACAGGGGTGCTGGTCTTTTCTCCCACTGTGCAAACTTGAAAAATCTCACCATAACACATTGTAGACTGGTGGGATTGAATGGTTTTAATATATTTCATCTTAGACTATCTAGTCTAATACTTGAAAATGGATATGATCGTGTCAAGATCTTTATCTATCATGTCATCGACCAACTGCTCGAAATCCCTTTCTTTTCTCCCACGGGGGTGCTGGTCTTTTCTCCCACTCTGCAAACTTGAAAAATCTCACCATAACACATTGTAGACTGGTGGGCTTGAATGGTTTTAATATATTTCATCTTGGACTATCTAGTCTAATACTTGAAAATAGATATGATCATGTCAAGATTTTTATCTATCATGTCATCGACTAACTGCTCGAAATCCCTTTCGTTTCTCGGGTTCGCATTCAACAGAAGACACCAAAAAATTAACTTCAAAAAATCAGTGCCTTGATACGCATCGTATAGGCCTATACGATGCGTATCAAGCCCGCCGTCAGACATAACCTGCACCTATCAGTTTGCCATGTCTTTTACTTTATTTCAATACGCATCGTATAGGCCTATACGATGCGTACTAAATTGGAAAAGTGTGCGGATAGACAGGGGGTGTGCCATTAGAAAACCCCTTGGAAAAGTGTGCGGATAGATAGGTTGGGTGTGCCAATAGATTCTCTGATGCATGAAATGAGGGTCGAAGAGCCGCGCTTTGGCCAAAGCGTGGCGCTTATGTCACACCCTCAAAATCCATAAGCGGAGTATTACCGCGAGGCGTGTGACTGACCAGGATCATACCACCAATTATAATAAACATTAAGTAAAGTAAAGTAAAACTAAACGTCTAAAGTTCTCCAAACCAAAGTCCAAAACCAAGTTTAACAGCCAGCGGAAGCATTTAAGTTAAAAACCAAAATATAAGTTTTAAATTTAATAAAGTTTTTCATGAACACGCAGCGGTTCATGTCCCACAACGACTTCTGCTCCAACGCAAGCTCCAGCTAAAAACCTAACGACCTGCAAGGCATATAGTAACGAATCAACAACAAAGTTGAGCGAGTTCACAGTTGGGTGTTCGTTTTAAGTTGTTTCAAAAACATAGTTTTCCTTTAGCTGGCTTACTTGCCGTGGGGGTTACCCCATAGTTTAAAACATGATTAATTCTTTCCTTTTACTCTGGCTCCCAGCCGTGGGGGCTACCCCCATGAATATCCCACTAGGCCCGTTACCATATCGACCACTGACTGAAGTAAGTTGGTGCCCTAACGTCAATGTCTATCATCATTGACTAGTGCCCAGATCCATTAGTTCACGCCCGTCCTCTGCGGCACGGTGTGAGGCTTGTTAAACCTAAATAGCGCTATCTAACTAATGACCCGCTCGCCATTGGCCTGACGATTAAGTCGATATAAAAATGAGGGACTTCATGATAGAGATTTTGGTCTACTATCAGTGTTATCACCCTTCATTAAAGAGGATGTGGTACGTGTCCCCAAACCAGGAGATCACGCAGGTTTCGATTAAATCCTTAGTACATGTTGTCACCCTTCAGAACAGAGGATGTGGTACGTGTTCCAAACCAGGAGGTCACGCAGTTTCTGATTAAATCCTTTACCCATTCCCAACCACCGGGAATCCCATGCCTTGTGGAAAGTGTGAACTCACCTTTGGTTGCTCGGTTGAACTCTTAAAATAGCTAACGGTCAGGGTTGGTCAATCATGTCCTAATTTGATTACAATTTAGTTTGTTAATGGTTTTAAAAAAAACACAAAGTTCCTACACGCATCTATCACATAACACACACTCACTTTAACAGTTCACGCCCATATAAACATCCCGTCTATAACCACTAAAGAGCAAGAATACGATATTGCACATAACACTTTCATTGACATCTAACACGTTAGATCATTCTCAGATAACCTACCCGACATTTAGACACGCAAATTACTACTCACGTCGTTTCAGCTTTAACATCCAAAACTGAGCTGTTTTCGGGCATTTTAATAAAATAGTTAACTTATTCCAAAAATTCCCAAATTTTTACAGAGTGTCTTAAATGATCCAAATATCATTGTGTAAAATTTAGGAATCCAATTCATTACCAATTATTTTATAAAAATCATTTACCGGGCTGCAATCAGATTCATCACTTTCTGACTGCAGTCCACGGAAAAATACATTTAAAATTCATCTTAAGTCCGATTGACGAAATTCCAGTTGGAGAATTACAATGACATCAGTGGCCATCTACAGTACAAATTCCATAACCTAATTCTACACATATTTCATGTTATGATGAAAAACATAACACAAATGTTCTGCAGTAAAAACGCAGCTTTTGCTGCTGTACAAAATGGACATTTAAAAATAGCAAACGACCTCAAAAGAATATGATTTCAGTGCCATTTGAAGCGTTTTTCGAAAACGTATAATTTACACTTCAGAAAATCAATTTTTCGATTTATAATGGTCCGTTTACAGCCAACTGAAGTTGGCTGAATTCGTTGGACAGATTTCCTATTTTCGTTTCCCAATCCCGCAAACAATAACTAGTGAACCTGTGACACATAAACATTAATTCACAGCAGGTTTCTCGCATAAATAGGATCACATAGTAACTAATTTATCGCCAATCACCGGGTTAAACCCATAAACCACACCCGAGGGACATACCCGAACCCGCGATTAATCCCAACTTTAACTATTATAATTTAACCATAGAACGCAGCCACAAAACTCCATATTAAATCATATACACATCCATTATCTCTCCATACGATCATGCTTGAACATTAATATATCACAATACGCAATATTTTTACCCATAATAAAAAAAAACCTAGTGCCTTACCCGAACTCACATCGATCCGAACATTATAAACACATGATCTCTAACATATAGCACATTAGATGACATTAGATAATCATACATATCATTAATCGCAGCCACATCCATAACATCATATATAAACGAAATAACTATAACGTATATTTACTGGGTTATAAACTAGAGGAGTTGCTAATGACTTGAAATCGGCAAGACTAAAATTCTTGGGCTGCTACTAGCGCCAACAGAGGAAGAGAGGTCGCAGGTGTATTATGTGTAGGTTAGGGTTTGGATTGAGGAGTTATGAATAAAAAAAAATATGCAAACGTAAATTAAATAGGGTTTCATGTTTGTGGCGGTTTGAGGATTAGATGGGGTTGGGTCGTAGGAGTCAGGGTAGCAAATGGGTTGTTTGGGCCGAAAAAAATATAAAAGAAACAGTATGGTAATGGGTGACGGTTAGGTGTGTGTGACTTCAAATTCTCAATTTGGATTCCATGTGCACGTGACCTAGGCATCACCATGCATTTCATAAACCTCCACCAAAACCTATTCTAACTTTTAGTATTTCATGAATACATAACATCCTCATGCATTCCAACATGAACCTGATGTATATTGTTGTTGTTGTTGTTGTTAATAGGAATCAATAAAATTTATGCTATAGTTCACACCCCACAAATTTCGAGTTACGTGAGTGGGTTGGATCAACAAGCGAGACATGTGCTTCGGTTCAAACGGTTCAAGTCGGTACAACACAATGTGAGTATGGTTTTGAATATTCGTTGACACACTATAACTTAGACAAATATATATGTATTTTGTAGAAGCGAAATGAACGGTTTTTACCTCAAAGTTACGGGTTGTCACAGCTTAGGGTTCCTTTAAAGGAAGTAGGAGGGTCTCATCTGACAGACACTTCTTCAGACTTGACACATAGAGTATGTTGTTAACTCCACTGAGTTCTTCTGGCAGGTTCAGTCTATACGCCATTTTGCCGATTTTCTCAATGATTTCGAAAGGTCCAACATGACGCGGATTAGATTAAGCTTGCCCTGTTAGTCAAAACGAACCACGCCTTCCCAAGGTGAGACTTTAAGTAGCACTCGATCCCAACCTGGAACTCGAGTGGTTTCCTGTGCTTATCAGCATAACTTTTCTCACGGTCACGAGCTGCCGCCATTCGTTGTCGTATTTGGGCAATCTTTTCTGTCGTGTCGACGACGAGTTCTGGGCTAGTGATTTGTCTGTCACCAACTTCTGCCCAGCATAAGGGTGATTGGTATTCCCACTCGTACAACGCCTCAAACGGAATAGCCTTGATGCTGGGGTGGTAACTATCGTTACAAGGACTCTACCAAAGGCGGGTGTCTTTCCCACCCGTTGCTAAAATCAACAACACGTGCTCGAAACATGTCTTCTAGAGTCTGGATGGCGCGTCCAGTCTGCCCATCCGTTTGAGGGTGATAAGGTGTGCTCATGTCTAAACGTGAGCCGAAGGATTTGGGCATCGCTGACCACAAATCAGATGAAAAGCATGAGTCTTCATTAGAAATGATAGAAGTTGGCACTCCGTGCCTAGAGACTACTTCCTTCAGGTAGATGTCTGTTGTGACAACTGGCACAAACTGGTAATTTCCGTACACTTTATTTATTATTTAATGACTGCAATTATGTGCTTAAATGTCAACATTGACTGATTTCATGATAAACAAGTGAATTCATGCACGTTGTATACTATAAAATATTGCTTTATGCATAAACGAGAGCGTTGCGTCAGAAATATTAGTAAACTCACCGGTAGGACACAATGTGTCAACAGAACTGCAGAATGCAGTCAGACATTAGAACTGAGGCCTAGGTGTAGGTCCAACGACAAGAATACATTAAAACCCAAGAGTACCTACAAGGGTTTAATATATATACTATACGAAAGCAAAAAAAAAAGACACTAAAAAGTGTGATTTAGCACTTTAACGGATTGATATCCAACCGAACAACCGGACTTTACCCGGAACATAAAAATATTGTCAATGACATTGTTTTGTATTTTTGTATTTTTTTTTTCTTTTTCTGAGCCAGTTAAGCTCAAGGCTGCACTTTCAAGCAGTTCCTCGACTGCAAGCCGATGAACTATGACGGCACAGGAGGTGCAGTAGCATTTGTGCGCTGGACGGAGAAGACTGAAGCTACTATCCGCATGAGCAAGTGTACCGCGGATCAGCAAGTCACTTTTGCTACCGGATTGTTTGTCGATGAAGCTCTGACTTGGTGGAACCTGCAAGCCCAAACTTTGGGTGATGATGCCGCTTATGGCTTAACTTGGGAGGAACTGAAGGAAAGAATGAGAGAGAAGTACTGCTCTCGTGCAGAACTCCAAAGGCTGGAAACGGAGTTCTGGCACTTGACCATGGAAGGTGCGGACATCAATGGCTATACTCGAAGGTTCCACGATCTGTCTAGAGTGCTTCCCTACATGGTGACTCCCGAATTCAAGCACGTTGAACGCTACATTTGGGGACTGGCCCCAGAGTTTCGTGGCATGGTAACTTCGGCCAAACCTCAAACGATCACCGAGGCTGTAACTCTGGCTGTCAGCCTGACTGAAGATTGTGTTCGTATGAAGAAGTTATCATTGAACCCAACAGAGAAGACCGAGACACATGCTGAGTCATCCGGTGACAAGAAGAGAAAGCATTCGAATCTGAATCAAGCAACTCGTAACAACAAAAGTTTCAACAACAAGAAGCGCGACGCTAACTCGTCTCAGGAGGCGAAAACCCATGCAACCAAAGCATACCAAGGCTCCATGCCTAGATGCTAAAAATGTAAGTATCATCATGAAGGGGCTTGTCGCATTCCAAGGTGCGACAAATGTGGTAAGCTGGGTCATCAAGCAGAAGACTGTTGGGGAAAAGGAAAGAACCGGAATGGAAACGGTGTTGTTAACAAGAATGGTAACGGTAAAGGGCGGAACCAAGGATGCTTCAAGTGTGGAAGCAATGATCATTTCATGAAGGACTGGCCAGAGGGAAATAATGCTCAGGCTCGAGCATTCGTGATTGGAGCAAAGAACGCACGCGAGGACCCTAACGTGGTCACCGGTACGTTTCTCATTAATAATCACTTTGCATCCATATTATTTGACACTGGCGCCGATTATAGCTTCATGTCTGTGGAATTTAAACGCATGCTTGGAATAGAATCTAGTAGATTAGAAATTCCTCATTCCATAGAACTAGCCAATGGTAAACTTGTTGAATCGAACGAAGTCGTTAGAGGCTGCTCATTAGAGCTTGGTGAACGAAGATTTAGCATCGACCTCTTACCTATTCAATTGGGTAGCTTCGACGTAGTGGTCGGAATGGACTGGCTGTCCAAGAACAAAGCTGAAGTTGTATGTCATGAGAAAATCATTCGCATCCCTCTGGCGAATGATGAAACTCTCATCGTGCATGGACAAAAACGAGACGTGCCTCTTCGAATCATCAGTTGTATGAAGGCACAGAAGTGCTTAAGGAAAGGATGTGTTGCCTTCCTAGCACACGTGGTAGACAAGAAGGCTGTGGAGCCAAAAATCGAAGACATTCCTGTGGTGAAGGAATTCCCTGATGTTTTCCCCGAAGATCTGCCAGGACTACCTCCGCAACGACAAGTCGAGTTCCGTATAGACTTGGCTCCAGGAGCCGCTCCTGTAGCCAAGGCACCCTATCGACTTGCGCCATCCGAAATACAAGAATTATCTACACAACTCCAGGAGTTGTTGGATAAAGGATTCATAAGGCCAAGCTTCTTGCCCTGGGGAGCTCCAGTATTGTTCGTAAAGAAGAAGGATGGAACACTGCGGATGTGTATCGATTACAGGGAACTAAACAAGCTCACGATCAAGAATCGGT